>SCDY01001041.1:0-38488 GCA_004143825.1 Drosophila micromelanica
CGACCCCCTCAAAATCACCTTTAATGTGGTTTTTTATACTAATTATGGCCTCCACAATCGATTAAAAATATAAATTCGCAATTCTAAATTTTGAAAAAAATTTTTTTTCCAAAATTCATAAGGGTCCCCCCTTGTGATTTCTACAAAAAAAACAAAAAAATTTTTTTTTTTCAAAAATGCATATATTTGAAATGTAAAATCAATTTAAGGGACAAACAATGAACAAAATGACTTCAAACATGAAAATCGGTCCAGTTTTGACAAAGTTATGGGAGTTTGAAATGTGGGACCTATGGAACCGACAGCTTTACATGTCAAAATGTTTGTCAATTTTGGCATGATTTTTGACGAAAAATTCGACCCCCTCAAAATCACGTTTAATGTGGTTTTTTATACTAATTATGGCCTCCATAATCGATTAAAAATATAAATTCGCAATTCAAAATTTTGAAAAAAATTTTTTTCCAAAATTCATAAGGGTCCCCCCTTGTGATTTTTACAAAAAAATCAAAAAATGTTGCTTTTCAAAAATGCGTATATTTGAAATGTAGAATCAATCTAAGGGACGAATAATGAAAAAAATGACATCAAACATGAAAATCGGTTCAGTTTTGACAAAGCTATGGGAGTTTGAAATGTGGGACCAATCGATCCGAGAGCTTCACATGTCAAAATTTTGTCAATTTTGGCATGATTTTTGACGAAAAATTCGACCCCCTCAAAATCACCTTTAATGTTGTTTTTTATACTAATTATGGCCTCCACAATTGATTAAAAATATAAACTCGCAATTCAAAATTTTGAAAAAATTTTTTTTTCCAAAATTCAACATTTTGGTCTAAATTTTGAAAAAATTGTTTTTCTAATTGCATTGTGATTTTTACCAAATAAGTAATCTCTAAACTTAGGATTGCTGTTGTTGCTTGGTTGTTTGAATTAGTCGAAAAATTGTAAAACAAGTAGATAAAATTGATAACAAATTGGCCCAAACTAATGAATTAGGGTGTGTCTCATTAAGATTTGAGTCCTTAATTTGGCTGTGCGGTGTTTTGGGCGGGATTAATTGGTTGGCCGGCAACAAATTTTCCAAATGACGGTCAGTTGGGTGACCTTTGTTTGTGTTGCTTTGTTTGTTCATTAAATGTGAGCTTTTAATTAAATGTTGCATAGAGTTCAACGTTTAAAATTTCATCGCACTTCAGCACATTTTCATTTTTCACTGCATTCACTTTGCGCTCGCTTTCACATTTTCACATTTTTGGTTTTTTATTTATGTTTCAGCCCTACACACATTTTATTTGCCACGATTTGGCTGGCAATGAAAAATGTGGAAAATGTATTTTTAAAAAGACACAACAACAAACACAGCAGAAAATCATCTGTTCTTTTCTCTCAGTTGTCGCTTAATCTGCTTCTTGTTTTGTTTTTGCTGCGTATTTAAATTTAATATTTAATTTTTGTTGTATCTTATTTTGCACGTTCTGCGATTGCAAATAATTTCAAAGTAATTGAAGCAAATTTTTAATGATTTATTTATGTGCTGTTGATGTATTTAATTTCGGAATTTAAATTTGAAACGCGTAGCTGCCGAGCGGGTTACGAGTACTCGACGCCCATTGAATTAATTAGGCTGCGATGAGGACGACACTTTAAGCGTGGCCCTGCCAGCTGTGGGAGTGAATGGCCCCAACAGGAGTCACACACACAAAGACACACTCACACACACACACACACACACAGTCGTTGTCGTAAAGGGCATCCTCTCGCTCACGAATTGACTTGTTCTCCTCCTCACTGCTTGCAGAAGCATTTTGCCCTAATTTTACTTTCAGCGATGTTATCAGGACACGCCACACAGACGCAGGACACTGCCACAGAGACAGCGACAAACCCACACACACACACACACACACTCACACACAGACACAAAGAGCACACGAGCAAAGCAGCGATTTCATTTCCCTTTTTTTTATTTTTCTTCTTTTTTTTAAATTGTGCCCGCCCACAGTTGTCGTATATTCCATATACCCTGCCCGCCAACAATGTCATAATTTACGCACTTTTGCATTTGTTTGGTCGGTTTTAAATGCGCTGCCTGGTTAACATTTTGCTTGGTCCATGCTCGCGTCCTGTTTGCGGTCGCCTAATGAAATTCGAGTGGCAACCTCAACCGAAACTGTGGCGAAGCCAAAACCAAACTCCGTTCGCAGCGTCAACTGAATATCCGCCTGAATATGGAGCGCGTCCGTGCCGGGAAAATGTCTACAATGAACTGGCGATACGCTGCTCGGCAACGGCAACGGCTACGGCTACGGCTGTCTTGCGCCGGACTCTCAGTGAGTTCGTCAGTTCGTGCGTCGTGTGTCGCTGTCTATATCGATGGTTGTGGCCATGCTTTGGTTAGGTCGCTGCCTTTTGTAAATTATTATAGCCAAAGAGATCGAAAATTGAGAGAGACAAATGTGGGCTCTCTTTAGAAATGTACAGTAGGGCTTAATGCTACAAATTCTGGTAAATATATAAAATAAAAGTTGTGATGAACTATACTTTTTGACACATGTTATTTTATAGGTATAAATTACTTACCTACAATTTCAGATAAAGGTATATATATATTTATTTTGTAAATACATTTTATAGATCTATAATTAAAAATAATAAAACCTATAACATAAATATGGATACCTTTGCAAACCAACTTGGATATATGCCCTAATATACTTGTTTAATAATAATAAATAGAAAATTTGCCAATGCTTTTTAATTAAATACTCATATAAATTTTTGTAATTTTGGGAACAAGAAGAGAATAATATAATTTCGTATGGTATTTCTTAACAAAAAATTTGTAAAGTTAAATTGCTAAATAAAAATATAATATATAAAATATAAATTTATATGGTATATTTGTAGTTCAAAATGTTAAACCAAACTCTTGTTCGAATTGGTTGTCCATTAATGAAAATTTATTCTACCTTATAAAATTCATTTGAATTTCTTGATCATTATCACAACACACCTTTATTTTTACCTGCTACAACTTTAATAGTTTTTCACTGCTCAATGAACTTACTCTTAAAATATTCTCTGTGTTTTGGCGCATGCGTCTCTCCCTCTCTCTCTCTCTTTAATCTCTCTCTTCACTGCCTATGTTAATCAGCCCTTTTGGGCGCATAAACAACAAACAGCAGCTTTTGAAGGCGGTCCGTTGCACGTTTTCAGATTGTCTGGTCCCAGGAGGGTCGTCGCTAGCCCTTGCCGGCGGCGTGCAGTTGGACAGCTCAACAGCTGGACATGTGGAGAGATAAACAGACAGTTCCCTAATGCATTCAGACTAGCAATGTCTCTCTAGCTCTCTCTCTCTCTCTCTCTCTCTCTTTCTGTTTAGCTTGACTTGGTAAATCTTAAAGCATTGTCGAGCAACTTTAGATGATTAAAGCTTATATCAGCATTAGTTTTATTTAGTTAGACGACAGGTGGCTGCATTCTGAGCAAGAAAAAAGAGAGAACGGAAAGTAGAGAAAGAGAGCGGCGTATAAAATGTAGAGCAAGAGAGTGCTGAAGAGAACGAAGGGTGGGCTGTCGGTTCGGTCTGTTGACAGGCACTTTCAATTTTATTTGCGCGCATTATGGGAAATATGATTACTGAGCGTTGCTCATACGCACCGTTGCACGGCATAAAAATTCCACGTAAGCCACCTGGAATTCGCCAATGATTATAGATTATAAATTGCACTTAACTGTATACAGATATATGTATATTTTTGGGGGTTTATTTTTATTTTTTCTAATTTTATTTTTACATGAGTAAATACAAATGCCTACGACTTACACGAGCGTATAATTTAATATGTTTACTAGCTAAGCATCAACAAGAACTTAACCAATTTTTTGTTAAATTATGTAAATAAATTTGTTGAAATTTTGGATTCGTATGAAAATTAGATTAACGCATACACAGCACAGCAAAAGTCAGATGCCATCACACACTTATCAACTAGTACACTACACATACAAACTAAAATTGTTTTCATTTGTCTGCTAAACTATTTGCTTTATGTGCCACATGTCGTATGCTTCATATCCTATATATATATATGTGTGCATATATATATATATGTGCGTATGTATTTGTGGATGTGGTTACTTCAATCAGACAGGTTGCACCTCGCAGACAAAGTAGGTCTCGAAACTGCAGGGTGAATCGTTCCATTTGAGTCCTTTGCCATCGCGATTCCACAATTCGAGGCAGTTCTCCTCCTCGCCATTCTCATAGCGGAAATTGTTGGGCTCGCCGGCGTTCCAGTTGGTAAACGTGATGGGCCGTCCCGTGGCCATCCAAAAGTAATTGCCCTCATCGGCCAGATCTGTGCCAGATATCCAGAAATGCTCGTGGCCCAAACCTGTGGACAGACAGCGAGTGTTATAAGTTATGCGCACTTTTAGCAGATTAAGCCGTAACAGACACTAGGGGGGGCGTGGCCCAACTGCCCACCTGACCACACCACACACATTCACTTTTGTGCACTGCGGCGGCTCATGGAATTATGTTGATGCGATGGAAAGTGCATCGAAATTGAATGCTTGGCATTTGCTTTTGCTGCATTCGCAAAGCCGCAAAAGCCAACAAAGCCGCTGCATGCCTCCCTTTGTCAGCGATAAAAGTTTTGGGTTACCAACTTCCGCGTATTATGCACGCTAGAAAGTCAAAGCAGCCCACGTTCAAACCTCCCCCCATCCACCAACTCGATTAACGAGCCGGCCAAGTACTTGGCCCAGTACCAGTTGCCGTTACAGGGCAGTCCACGCCCACATTCACTCACCAAAGTCGCGTATGTGTTTCTCCAGTCTATCGTTCTCTTCCTGTGATGAAATGCTAGCCAAGTGCATGCCATGGTAGCGGCAATATTGTGTGGCTTTGAACCAATTTGCCTGCAAGTGCAAAAAAATCGCATTGGGAAATCGTGAGTGCCAAGTTGGAAGCCAAAAAACTTATAATAATTACACTTCAGTGCACCGAATCAAAAATACACTTAATTCGCTTTATGATTAATCGACTTATAGCAAATGCAAATTTGTAACATTAGTTTTTAAATGTCAAAAAAAAAAATATATGTGTATATATAAATAAAAGTTCCTTTACTTTTTTCGTTAATATTTCATAAATATATATTATTAATATTAACATGATATATTAAGCTAAAATGTTAAATATGTGCCAAATTTACCCTTTTAAAGTTTTAAAAAAAGCTCAAGAATTATATTTTTAATAACATTGCCTCAAAATTATGCTTGCAAAGATAATAATAAAATGCATTTAGATATTTTATATTTTTATTTTTAAGATCAAACTTAATCTAAATATATTTTATAAAAAAATTCAAAATATTGCTTTAAGTTTGAACAAGTAAAAATATGTATTATTTATCTGTTGGTCTTGCTGCAAGTTTCCACAAAAAAGCATAGCACAGTTTTGTAGGGTATCAAAGTCAGTGAAAAGTTTTTTGACAGCTTTCAAGGAACTGGAATTTATATCCCATGCCAGGTAAACAGGACCGTTAACACGTGGCCTGCCATTGAGGCAGCTGGCCCTCACACCTCTGAAGTGTCACGGCGAGTGGATGAAGGGTGTGGGGGGGACTTAGGGCTACTGCTTTCTTTTGCTCATATGGCAAACTAATTGACTTCTTGGCGTCAGTGGAGCGTCCTTTTACAGCCCAATAAACACTTTCAGTGTGCGCGCCACAACACAATGATAACAACAACAACAACAGCAACACGGACAAAAACTTTCTCCTCGTCATGGGGGATGCCGCAGACAGGATGCCTGTGCCAGGATGCTGCGTCAGTTTGCGCTTTATTCGCGCACAATTACGGTTAATACAATTAAAGCAAAGTTAATGACGACGTCGATGTCGACATGGGCGGTAGACCGCAGAGCAAAATCACGACGAGCTCCTGGCATAGAAGCCACAGGGAACAAGAAATGAAGGGAAGAAGGGAAGAAGGGAAGAAGGGAAGGGGCTGCACATGGTAGTTGCGTAATCGATTTAGGTGCGCATCACCTGCTCGTTGAAAAGCACTCACACGAACTGGCAAAAGTTGTGAAAAAAAAAACAGCAACAAAAAATACAAAATAATTTGGTTCGAGAGAGAATCAACAGGCAGGAAGAGTGGGGCAGGGTGCGGGCCATTTCAATTACACGCAGGTGGGCGTAACCTGAAGCCATTAGTGTTAATCGAATATGAAATTGCAGCTATTGATATAATGATGCATGGTCACGCTGAATATTGCGAAAGTGTTGCCAAACCAAAAATCTACTGCCTGAATAGTTTAGGCCACAGCTCGTTAACTCGGAATGGGTGCCCTAAACCACCCTCCTCCCCTGCCGGTTGCATTGCCTGCTAAATAATTCAAAATAAAACATAAAATGCTGTCGACTTTTATTGACAAACGGAGATTTGCAGCCAGGTGAGAGGCCAATCCAACTAGATAGAGAGAGGAGGGGAGGGGAGGAGAGGAGGGGACACGTATGAATGTGGCAGCTGACATGCCGCATAAGATCTGGATCAGACATGCAATCGACTGTGAATTGTTGAGTGTGCAACTCGTGACATGTGCCACATGTGGGGGCAGCAACGGCTGATGAAAGCTCTGCAGCAGAATGATTGTTGGGGAGAGTTCAATAGTTGGTTGGTTATATAATCATGCATTGCGAAAAAGAGCGTGCAAATTATGTAGAGGAAAAACTCTGCAAACTGCAAGGAATAAATAGCATGGAATATGAGAAACTTATATAACTGTTGTAAGGAAAATCAATCAATTTAAATGAATAGTTAATCAATCAATTTATAAACCAATTATTAAATAATTTGAAGAAGTAAATTAATACAGCATTATTTTGAATATTTTTAAACTATAATTTAACAAACGCCAAAGGCAATATATAAAGAAGAAACTTATTGTAAATTATATATAGGAAAATAATTTAAAACATGAAAAAAATCAAGAGAATTTTAATTTGAAGATTAATATGACACAAAAATAAAAAAATAAATAAATTAAATAAATAAATTGAATAAATTAATATCATCTCATAACCATCCGAAGACCTGTATAATTTACCATGTATATTATAGCGACAGTTTCTCATTAAAGAACTAAACGTTCTTGTTCCACAAATGCCACTGAATTCAATTTGCAGCAACTAAATTAAGTGGTAACAAAATGTTTGAAAACATTTTGTAAATGTCATTAACACGCTGAATACTAAATCGAATTCGTTGCTCAATCGAATATTGCCACGCCTCCTTTATACCCCCGCCCATGCATGCAGCAGCAGATAATCAACTGCAATTAGTGTTGCATCAAAAAAAAAAAAAAAAAAAAAAAAAATAAAAATAATCGACCAAGTCCAAATTCATTTGCTGACTGGCCGGTTAGTTGCCAGCTGTAGACTATATGATTTTTCTTGGCCTGTTCGTGCCGCGGGCAAATTAATTTTTTCTTTCTCCTTTTTGGCTTGCAATATTTGCATTTTTATACACGACTCGATGTTTATGGACATTGCGTAATAAACAGAAATTTAAATGTGCTTATTTATTCATGAGGCTTACAGCGATTCTTAATTGAGGCTATGCCAATAAATAAATGGACGATTTCCAAAGAAGCCAAAACCTATTCAAATTGTTTGAGAACTTTATTAATTTATGCACAAGTTGAACTATTCATGAATTAAGAGTGGGCTGGGCAAGCTAAATTCTTGATTTTACCGTTATGTTGTGTTTCATGTTTTGGGTATCGTGACAAAACGCCACCTAATCAGCTGTGGCACCTGCTCTTAATTAATGCTCGAATAATGAATACAATTCACAATCTATTTGTCGGCGTGGCTAACAATAGAAATGTGTTTATTTGCCGGTAACCGGGAACGGGGAACCCCCCGCGGGCGCACTCATCATAAACAATGTGTACACAAAAATTAATTACTTTTCTGTTGCTCTTGTCATCGGTTTGTTGTTGTTGTTGTTGTTGGCATTGTTTTGGTCTGTTAACTGAAAATGTACCGTATTTGCGAGCACTGATTTAATAGACATCATTTAAATGGCAGATTGAAGAGTTTCTAATTCACAGATTTTTGAAAACAAATTGAAATTAATTGAAGTTTCGCTTACCTCATTGCCCATTATTAACTATTTCACTTTTATCTAGACGGGTAATCGCTCGGCAATTAAAATCAATCGTTTTGCTTTATTTAATTTGTGTGAGTTTTTAAGCACCTGTTGCTCAGAATTAATTGCCTCATTGAACTGCCGAAATTGTGCTACAAATTCCTTAAAACTCGAATCATGTGAAAAATCGAAACTGTTTCAATCATCAATCGTCTCGCCTGCGGATAGCTGACCTTTGCGTTTCCTAACGGTCACTGACTGACAATCAGCTGTGTTTTATACGTGATTCGACAAGTACCTCCATTTCAAAGACTTCCTCGACAAGCTCCCATGGGTAGTTCCCCCCACAACAGCTGCACATTGCTAAGCCAACGATCTGAAACTTTTGTCTTTTTTTGTTTAATTTGCCTTTGTTGATTTACAATGACGATTTCTGTGGCTGCCGTTAAATAAGTTTATTAAATTAGCTTTTGGCGTGGCTTTAAAGTTCAAGGAGAACGCTTTTTATGGCACAGAAGAAAATTTATTGATTTTATATGAATTCACAACCGTTGTTAAACATTTGCATACCCGTCTCTCGCTCTACACGCACCTAGACGAAATCGCGTCAGAGTCGCGGCGCAAACGCGCGCGTTTTGGGCGCGTTTTGGGCATTTGACTAATATGTTTTTAATATGAATGGCTGTATAAATAATGAAAAAATAATAGCAATAAAACTACGTCAGCGAAGCTGTTGATGCGTGTCCAAGCACGTTGCGTCTTCTTCTGGCCGTAACATCATGGCCATAAGGGGTATATTTACTTAATGATCTATTGGCATTGACTTCGGTTCTGAAACTGAAGACATCAGAAGTCAAAGATATTAATGATATCATTGATATCAAGAAGGCTTCCTCTCTAAAAGGTTAACTTGAGAACTTAGTTCTTAACTTATATCGAACGTTGTGCAACTTGAAGAGTTTTTGTTTTGCAATGTGGCCAATAAAATGCATATATGCATCTGTGCAATAACGCGGCTTAACTTTATGGCTAAAGACGAACCGGCCTGGGACTCGGACTGCGAATGCGACCGTTGAACCGTTGCCGAGTTGCAGTTAAATGTTTATGGTGCGGAATGCGGCTTACCTTGAAGAAGATGCCCAGGTAGTATCGCTTCTCGCCCAGCTTCAGCAGCGGCATCGTCCACTTATTCGGCGTGTATTGTGACTCGTCCACACAGTTGGGGCAGTCTATAAATAACAACAACAAAAAACATCGAGGAAGCCATTTAAAACGTCAGAAGCGAAAATGAAAAACAAAAAATTGTGTATAAAGATTTTTGTAAATTTTCGTTGAAGCAACGGCATCGGAAATACCAAGGTCGTACAACAAATTTGCATTAAAGAAATAAAATTAATTAAAAAAAAACAGTTATAAAGAGAGATCTTAAAATATACAAGTTATGATAAGCCAATGAATATATACATCAAAATACATTAAGCTATTTCTTATTAAAATTACGTTCGATTCAGAATATTTGCTCATCTAGAAAATCAGCAATAAAAATCAAATAAAAATTATACAAATTGTCATTTTAATTGTGTTCGCTCATTAACCAAACTGCGCACATTTAAACGGATCTTAAGAACAAAATATAATATATATAAACTAATTAACTTTTAACTAATTGCGCTTGATGCGCATTTCGAATTTCGCTACAAATTGAATTATGATAGTTCATCTGGATTAACTTTTCGAAATTCGATATTCCAAGGAACTGGTTCGCTCCGCTCGCTAGATCCGAAACGAGTTCAACCAGTTCAAATCGAGACAGCATAATCAGAAATGTTCACATTGATTTGAGAATATTTGACAATGGCTTTGATATGCTGCCAGAGATCTACAAATGAAATAAAATCTAAATCAAGGTTAACGCCTTTTGTGTCGATGCCTCCACAATGCGTTCTTAGTATGTGAAGGTCATTACGGCGTTATGTTAAATATATATTTTAGTGTTTGTGTGTAGGGCCGCATTCTTTTAAACAAGCCAAGTTAACGGCGTTTCTTTTGTTATGCAAGTCAACACACAAAAGACAATAAAACGACACCCAAATATGGCAACTGAGCAAAATTTTCGCGAATGCTGTTAATTAATCATCCGAAATGGACGCCATTACCAGCCAAGGCCCTGCAGAAGGCGGCACTAATGATAATTATAATGTTGAATAATGGTTGCTGCCATTGTTGTTGTTTATGTTGTTATTGTCGATTTGGTTGCCTGTGAAGCGCCGTTGAAAAATCTACATCAATTTACAATGAATAAGTGGCAAACATTTTGACTACATCGTAAACAAAATATTATTTATTTAAATAATAAAATACAAAATCTATGCCAAATGTTGCAAGTGGAAGATCTTTAATGAGATATATTTACATACAATACTTGACATATAAGTTCAAGTACTCATAAAAATATGGGATCTAGGACAAACGAATAATGGAAATTAAATTTATTATAATTAATATATATTTTTTTTAATATTAAAATATAAAAGTTGCTAATAGTTGCAAATATGCTTGTTTTAATAAGCTGTAAAAATTTGTCATTTACATGCTATATTTAACTGAAAACTGTTTAGTCCACATAAAAAGATGGAGACTGGGAAATCAGAATAATGGAAATAAGGAAAAAGTACAAAAAATATAGTATTTTTTATAGCCAATGGTCTTTCCACATATCGAAAATAAAAGCTAGAAAGTACCAGAAATTTCTTGCTTGCAAGAATAGTTTTTTTTGAATATTTTAAAATAAAATAAGATGTTGTTACATTTAACATAGTTAACATTTATCTGCCACATTTACTTTTCTTATTTTCTCACTTTCATTTCAAATTAAATTTTTTTATTTAATCTTTAGTTTGGCAGAAATTGCATCATCGAATTTAACACGGATTGTTAAATATTTCTTAGCTCGCGAAGCCCCACAGTGACTGACCGGTCCCCCATCCATAGCAACAAATTAAAAGTGCCAATTGATTAATTTTCAGCAAATATTAATTTATTTTTTTAGCATTTTGGTTTCTGTTTGAAACCAAAGTTTGCCCAACAAAAAAAAAAAACTAACTGTTATTTATGAAGCCAATATTTATTATAGTTTCTGATGGTTTATTATTTATTGCTTATTTATAGTTCAGTTTTTTTGCAGGCAATTAATTTGATTTTGGTATAAAAGAAAACCAGTTTTAATTAAAGGCGAACTTTACAGCTGTCCGGGGCGGGGCGTTGCAAAGGCTCAAAGTCATTGCCAATGTATTAATATTTTCTTATATAAGTGCTCGTAATTAAAATTGAATTATGCAAGGTTGTATGGATTTTGCTGCGACCTTCAGAAGCTCGTTAACTTATTAAAGCCGCGTAAGTTTTCGGCCAAAAGGTGGTGACAACTTTAAATAACTGGCGACGCCTTTGAGCCGTCCGTTTTATTTCTCATTTTTAGCCAAACCGTTAAGACAAATTGGTGGTGGTAACAACTACGCAACAGGTCGCTTGACAGTTTATGGGAATACCTCAGACTTGATTGAAGACTCTGACAAACTTCCTGCATAATAAATATAATTTTGGTTCGTGTTTCTTTCTTGCTTTAATAATTTTTCAACAACATTTGTTTGTTGGCGAACAAAAGAATCGTTTAATATAAATTTAAATGAATTTCGTATTCTATTTTTTGACCAGTTGTATTCACTTTTATGTCTGCTTGTCTTCTTTTATTTGGGAATAGCTTGTTTAAGAACATTGATATTTATTACTGATAAAAAGTTTAAGTTTGCGTATTTAAAAAAAAAGTTTTTGGCAATTAAAAAAAAAATTTCCTTGCATTCTTACTAAAATGCGTTCTAACTAAAATGTAAGCTCTGATATTACGCATACGCCGTGTTGCCTTAAATTCTTTAAACGGCTGTTTAGCTTAAAATTTATCCGAATTGTTCGTTCAGAAACGTGTCAAATTAGGCTGATTGCTCTATTTATTTTATTCCACTGACCCTGGCCTTCAATGCTGTTTACATTTCACGTTTGCCACCAAATTTATGCCCTCCTTTTATGTGATTTATTGTCCCAGGTTTTTTTTTAGACTGAACTTTTGGTGACAATCAATTTGCTTTTATTACAAATATTTCAACAGGTGTAACAACAAAAACAGACTAAATTCATTGATTGCTCACAAAAGCAAACCTTAAAAACAAAAACAGAAACACAAATTGGAGCGAGCCACATTAATCAATGGAAAAAACTTAATACAAGATACACAAGATACACACAGATATGTAAACATCTCCTTAATTAAACGTTAAAAGTAAATACCAATATAAAATGAATAAAAAAAAATTTGTTTTCTGCTAAATTTGGAAAGTGAAAGTGAATTTGAAATGCGCTCGCCACAACAACAACAACAACAGTCCGGCAGGATGTCCAGCCATATGTTATGCAATCGAGTCGAGTATTGGGCTTTAACCTACCAGCAACAGAACTGGCAACAGGACCTGTTGCCTTATTCGGCGACGCCAACGTCCTGTCCACACTGCACAGCAGCTGCACGGCAATTATCACAGACAAAACGTAAAATTGTTGCATGTTTGCGTTGTTTGGTGTTAAATTTTTTTGTTATTTGCGTATTTCAGATTTTTATGATGTTATTTTGTATAATTTGTTGTATATTTATTTTTGTTATTTTCGGTTTTTTTTTTTTGTTTTCCCAAATATTTCTTTCCAGTTATGCAAATTTGCACTTCCGTAAATATAGCAAAACCGACACAAAAAAATTTCGCTGCTTTTGAATTTTTCAACGCATTTTCGTTAAAATTTATGATGCGGCTGCAGATGCACGAATTTACATATGAATTTTTGAATGCGCGTTCCGCTTCTTTTTTCGTTTTGTTTGTGTTGTATTGTAATCGTTGTCGAGAAGCGTTAAACGAAATCGAAAGTTGCCAAAAAATATATCTATACACAGATTGGAGAGCAGGCTAAATATGTATTAAGTATAAAGACCAAGACGAAGACCCCGTGCGCATGCGCGCCCAAACTGACCGTCGGCTGTCGAAGAACTAACAATTTTGGACCGCTTGGGCGCCAACTTACGCAGAATGCCAGCCAAAGCTGAGAGACTGAGAAACAGAGAAACACAGAGAGAGAGCGAGAGAGAGCCGGTTCAACTGGTTGGCCAAAGAGTTGCGTTCGCAGCCAACTTGTTTGTTGGGGATTTTTTATACAACGTTTCTTTCGTTCGTTTTGTCGGTGTGAAACGAAACGCTCTGAAAGATTAGCATCCGTTGAGATGCGGCCCTCCATGTACGGACAGCGGCTCACTTGTTGCTCTGGCGACTGTCGACTGCAGCTGACTTGCTTGTCAAACACTTGACGCTGCTGCTGCTGCTGCTGACCAAGGTAACATCAGTGGAGCGTGCGTTGATTTGGACATGCCCACAAAGCTGAGCTCGAGCGTGAAACAAAAAGACCGCAGCCGCCAAAAAGTTAACATTTCAAAATTCTGGTTATGCGGTCTCGAATTGCAAGTTCTCTGACGACGGCGACGTTCTGAGCAATACCAAATTTCACAAAAAATGTGTATCTGTCTCAAAGTCAGCTGAAGTCAGCTTCAATCTGTACAAATCCATTTATGGCTGATGCTTTCGATTTCTTTTCAAACGCTTCAGGTGCTGTTGCTAGCCGCGCTCTTGACTGACCTTGAAAAATATACTACAGTGCGTATACGTAATGTGGCCAGAAATATAATTTAAGTCAAATACTTTAACTTGATAACATCTTGTTACAAAACCAAATTTATATTGCCTTTCAATTTGTCATCATCTACATGTCATTAAATTTCAATTTGAAATAATATTATTAAATAAATAAAAATAATGCAAAGGGAGTCAAATAATTTTTACAAAGATGAACTCATGACCATCAATGAAGTCAAACTCTGGACGCCACTTATTGAATTTCTTGCAACTACTCTCTTGATCTGTGGCGCAGTTCGTGCACTCTTTGAATACATAATTTGAAATCAAAAATCTCAAAATCCTGGTACGTTATAGTGCGGCATCATTTCATTTGGCTCTCAATGAATATTTTGTTTGTCGTCATAGAAACAAGTCTCGAGCTGTTTAACTACGTTTTCTGTATCGGATTCGATTAGCATTTGCCATTGAAATTGGATCAGATATACAAATATCGAACATAATGGACAATAGGCGAGTTCATTGTCATCTGGCCAGCGAGTCAGGGCTGTCATTCTTTTGTAATAAAATTCAATCTGTATCCTAGGACAAGAGAAGTCGGAAGTTGAACTGGTTGCTTTTAATGCGTTATAAATAAATAAATAATTACAATTCGTACACATCGTTACACTAATTAGTTTCTTTTTTTATTTAATGGTATAATGATAGGCTATTTCAATGGAATCTCGACAGCGCCTCAGGGCTTATCATTTGTTAGTATGATTTTTGTAAATTCTTTCAAACGTGTTTTACTACGCCTTGTTGGCGGGCAAGCCTTCGTTTTACCAGCTTTGAAGCCACACGCTTAAATCATTAAAAAATGTTTGCTGATTTTTATTGATTTCTTTTGAAAGATGGATAGCTAATGGATCAACGAAGAGCTTATAAATACATTTTTTTTTAATATGCAAATTTTTTGGTTTAAGTGTTGCCATTTTTTAAAAGTTTATTTTTTTATAACAACATTGCTAGGCTTTCAATTAATTGGTATTTTAACAAAAATCAGGGAACTCTTCGCTAACGTCCTTGAATAAATTATATGCAGCAAAAACTGAAAGCTTACTAAATGCAAATACATATTTATGTTTACCTTATCAAATTATTAATTAACAATCTAGCTTGTACTTTTAAATGAACTTCTAGTCTTTTTTTGACTTTCTTATGCTAATGACAATTAACCTAAAGTAAATCTGAATGACATAAGCGATTCCCGGCGCAGCTTTGAAAGATTTATGAATTCATATTATCTCAAGCGATTGTCACATTTAATTTGAACGATACTAAAACTTCATCTGCTTATAAAAATAATTTCCATTTTTATATGAAAACATCTGCATTGAAACGGGTTTCTAAGCCAAATCAAAAGATGTCAGCTGGACGAGGAGGTGTGAATTCATCGGGCAAATCTTTTGAATTGAAGGTACATACAATCGAAATCAGTTAAACGTGTTTCTGTTGACAATACAAATACGATACAAGACTCAATATAGCCATAAATTAAAAGTTCAATATTGTACAAGTGCTTAAACCAAAAAAAACAACAAAATAATAATAATAATAAAACATGGCCCTGGTCATCATTGCAAATGAAGTACGCTAATAAAAAAGGCGCATAAAATTTAAATTGCGCAAATAGGCTGAGAAAACAAGTCATATATTAAAAACGCACACAAACGGACACAGCGCTGTGCAGACGCTGCAAATGGCATAAAAACTGGCATTCATCATACGCCGCGTGGGCCATGAACCGAAACGGCGCAAAAACGACATTTACCACAGACTCTGTTGTATGCAAATAAAATGACTCGAAAATGACAAAAACAACTTGGTCAGAAGATTTAAGACACTCACTGTGATAGCTCTGTGATAGAATAATCCGATTCAATCTGTTCTTAGAAATGAAACTCAAAGATAAATAAATGAAAAATAAAATAAATCATACGGGGCCTTGATAATAAATAATAAAATATATATTAAAAAAAATAATAATAATAAAATAATAAATATTGAGTTGTTAAAAAAACCCCTTTATGATTACTTGATGCTACTTGAACTACTTAAGAAACTAAAAGCAAGGTTATTAACTGTAATACTGATGATGCGATCATTGTAACTTCTACATCTACAAGTTGTAATTTGATTGACAGATGACTTTGTAAGTAACCTTAACTGAATGAAGCTGCCCAGCGGCAGTCCAGTTAATTCAATTCCACGCTTGACGTCTCTATCGCATTTGTTTGTTCGCTTGATTAATTGTTTTTGGTGGCGTTTTCCAACACTTACCGCTATCGATTTCATTCTCGCTGGGATCGCGCTGAAATATATTGCCATAGTACTGATCGTGCTGCTCCGATTCGACGCTCTGCAGCGACTCCTGCACATCGTCGTCGTACTCATCGTGCGGACTGCTGTTCGCCTGCGACTGCTGATCCGCCAGATCCTCGTCCTCGTCCTCGTAGCGCAAACGCTGGCCACTGGAGCTCGACAGCCGCTTGGCCGCCGCCGCCGCTGCCAGGCGATTGCGCTGGGCGCCGCCGCCGCTTTTCTTGTAGCCATCGCTGCCGGCGGCGAAGCCACGCGGCCGTGCCCGCGTCGAGGTCCTCGGCTTGGGCAGGATGTCCGCTATGGTGGGGATTTTCTGGCTAACGCTGCGATTGGGAAACAGGCGTCGCTCCAGAAAGTTGGCGAATATCTGTTGCGTTATCTGATTCTGGCGCGCCAGCTCGCTCTGATCCAGCTGAAAGTGATTGTTGCCGCTGCCGCTGTTGCTGGTGCCTGCAATTAGATTGATGCACGATTAATCAGTGTAATCAGATGTGGGCTGCAGCAGTTGAGCAATCCCAACAGGTGGCTGCCGCACTGGGGCGATTACATAAATGCCGGGCGGCCCACGTTCAGCCTGAAGATGAGTTGCACAAAATGGAGTAATTAACAACCAAGAGTGCTTGAGGGGAGTGTGCTCAACTGAAAAATACCCTGTGAAACTATCTGTGAGTGGTGTAAAGCTTACTTAAATTTGTGAAAATCGCATAGAAAGGCACTATTTGAAAATATGTACATTTGATATTATACAGAAAAGAAGTTGAGGAGGAAAATAAAAATAAAATAGATGAAAAACAGAATGTGAAAAAATTAAGAGCGATAGAGAAAAAGAGTACTGAAAAAGGAAAAAAATCGAGCTGCCTTTTACATAGTTTATAATACCTTTTCAACACATTTGCTTGGAGTATAGGGTACAAAAACATGTACGGCCTGTATGTACACGCAAATCTTAACTGCTCTTACGTGGCTTATATACGTACATAATTAAAATGAAATTTCAGCTAAATTTGAGGGTCAAGTGTTTAACAAGTGTTTTAATTAACAAAAAAAAAGAAAAAAAATTCTATGATTTAATTTATGATTGAGAAACTAAAGCAAACTTGTTTTTGGACTTTTTTGCAGACTATGTAAAACAAGAAGCCATTTGGTGTAATAAAATGATATATTCTACATTTGAGCTTTTAATGACTATAATTTTGATTGAAGTGACACACATCAATCAAATGCGTGAACCACAGACAGACAGAGAGACAGAGAGGAGGATGCCTCAGGGTCGCTCGCTCTGTGCAGCGTTCGTGATCATAGGCCGGGCTACAGCCGATCAATTTGCATTTTTTGTGGCTCTTCCCGTTTTTTGTTGTTGTTTGTTTTAATGAGAAATTGATCGTTTGCCATTTGACTTGGGTATCTCTATCCCCAGCAGCCGCAACCGTGTCAAGGTTGTCTGAGTTTTTTAGTTAAGAGGATTGCGAGCATCTGTTATTACAGTCACATTTCCAGTTACAGTTACAGTTACAGTTACAGTTTCGGTGGGCATCTCCCTTTTGGTTAATGAGTTCAAATTGCCAAATAATTGATATAAATGCGCGGACAAAGCGACATTAAAGCATTAACTGCTATTTAACAGCCCGCTTGATGCATTTGCCCCAAACACACCCAAAACAGCTACAAAAAAAAATGACAAAAATGAAAAAAGCTCACAAAAAAACAAAAACAAAATTGTCGTGCGCCCGACAATTTTTTGATTACCCGGTCTTGTTTCAGTTTATGCCTTGGTATTTTTGCAACGCCTTTACAAATATGTTTACCTTCATTAAAGTGTGTAAAATGAAGTAAAATTTATTACGCAATTTATTGTGGCTTTTGCCTGGCGCAACAATGTTTTTAAATTTTTTCTTCATTAATATTTTGTATTTTGACTTTGAGAGTCATCATTTATAACTCGTGAGTACCACCCAGATACCAAAAAGTTCAAATTGACATTTGGCTGAGATGAGGGAAAATAAAATTCGAATTATGGCTACATTTTAAAGTACTCAAAGTGGGCTATATTGAAATTTGAAGCGTCAAGTAGAGTGTGTAATAAATATTATCGTTTTATGCGCTCAGATATTTTAAGGAAATAAAGAGACAATATTGTCTATGTATATGTGTGTCTTACTTTCAGCAAACTCAGCTAAAATAAATATTTTTTAAAAAATTTTATAAAAATTGCTTTTACAGTCAAAATGAAATTTTGAAGGTAATTATATTCCATTATCATGATGATAACTAATAATCTGCACGTCTACATCGAAAATAATTTTGATGCTCGCCCATTTAAGATACAATCTGAAATGAAGTGCACTCAAAACTTGAGTCGCAAGGCATGAACAATCTTTATTATTTTGCTTTTCCTGGCATTAATTATCGATTTCAATTTCAATTTGAATAATTGTGCGTCGCTGAGGTCACAGACGCGGGCACTCGACAAACCGACAAACGGACAAGCGGACAAACGGAAAAAATAGCCCGAACAATGAGCTCTAATGGCAGTCACATTATGTGTCCATTGTTAACACGCTGTTCCGCTGGCATCTAATTGTTCTCAACGAGCGAACAAATCAAGCTGAATAATCCTTGAGATATTATGAGTATTTGTCGCTCGTTATGAGCCACATTTCAATTGCTGCCGAAGTTGTTGTTGTTGTAATTGTTGTTGTTGATGCTGGCGCAATTTACATGCCATTGTTGACCAATTGACCAATTGAAAGTCGGTCCAAGTCGTGATGGCCCAAATGCACAATCTAATCCAGTTCCCGATCTGCCGATCACCGATCGCCGTTTAACACGCAGTTTTTAAATGCCTTTTGCATTTTTATTTGTCGTTCGATTGGGGTTTTATTAATTTCGTGCAACGTGCTACGTGCAATCATGCAACAGCAGCAACAGCAGCAGCATTAATGCCATAGCGTAACCCAGTTCTGTTCAAATTGATGTGTATCTCTATCTTACAGATACACGGCACAGACCACATTGGCTAATTGTCGTTTGCCAGGCACATAAATCATGGAGACTCGTCGAGGATGTTGACTGCAACGGCAACTGCCTTGAAAAATGCAACAACAGCAGCAACCCGAATCAAACAGTAAATCATTTTGACTTGCATCTGTTGCAAATAACCGCCAGCTACACCAGCGCCAGCACCGGATAATGTATCTGTATCTTAACAAACAGACACTGCTGCAAAGAATCGAGGGCCGTGTAATTGCCGCTTGGCTGAAAAGAGGTCAATTAGCAGCAGCATCTACAAATGCCACCTTCGCCCCCTACCACATTACGCCTCAAACCAAAAAAAAGTTTCTTTTGCTGTTGTGCAATCCGTTATGGAAAACGGAGGAAAAAAGACAAAACTTGTGCGAAAAATATGTATTCCATAAACGTATCCGACTCCGACTTGAACAAGACAAGACTTGCACATTCCGTTTAACAAAAAAAAAATGTGCATTATTTTTTATCTCATTTTCGGATAAAGTTTTTCTTTCCACTTTTTGTTGCGCAATCAGTGCACTCGTAATTTGCCACAAGTCTGTCAAACGTGGCGTATGCGTAACGCAACACCAAAGCGCATACGCCCCGTTGGCCGTGTCACTGTGTGGCTTGTTTTGTTTGATTGACGCACAGATATATGATACTCCAGTGCAGACAATACGCATATTCCATCAGTCTTTCAATGTCAGACAAGATTTTCTGCCAGCCGACAGCTAATTAATGATCTTGAGTGTAATTCAATGTAGCTGACAGAGCAGAATTTTTAATAATGATTAAATTAAACAGCTATTAAGAATAGATTTGGCATTGCTAATGTGTAGAACTATAAATTATTGGTCAACATTTGCATAATCGTTGTAAGACTTTCGGTCAAAGAACTTTTCTAATAAATATTCCCATTGAATGTGACAAATTTATCTGTAGAAATGGCTACCAAATGATGGCGATTGCAAAGCAGGTGCTTGAACCCGACCAGAAGAAGAAAGGAAGAATATATAATTGAAAACTATATTCTAAATTAAAATTCAAAAATGGGTCATTAATCTTTGAGCTAACTTTGGGATTACGTGCGGCTTTCATCGTGGTCTCTGTTCGAAAATGTCACAAGGTGAAGAAATAACAACAACAACAACAACAAGAACAACAAGCTTATAAGTAGATATAAGTGCTGGCTTAGAGACAAGTTTCATAATTCTTTCAATACAAATTTGTGCATATTTTTTATTTATTTATTGAAATTAGCTCAGCGGCAGTTTGTGAGGTCATCAGCATACCAAATCCAAAAAAATAACCCAACTGCAATACGTAAATAAAATTAATAATAATAAAATAATAATAATAAACTTTAAGCTCAGAATAACTATCGAATAAAATATTATTAAAACGAGTATGTTTTTTTTTGTTTGTCAAAACACATTTTTTATACTCTTGTTGAATATTTAGTAGACTAACAAATAAAGATGCCAATGACATTAATAATATCATCGGCTGGCTTTGCGTTTTATATAATATTTCGAAGATCTGGTTTTTTGATTATGGAGAAAAGAGACACGATATAAGAAATTTTAGAAAGAAATTTGATTAGTGATTATTCATTAAACGTGGGTTAAGCTAAATGTTAAAGGCTATGAAATTGATCAAAAAATCTTTGACTATTATTAAACAATAAACCTATTAAGTTGTTATGCTCAGCCTCACTTCTAAGGTCAATTCCATTAATGTCTGCTTTCACGCCTCAACAGCTTTCGTCAAGGCATTCAAGACAGCCCAATGATGCATAATAGAAACAATATATAACAATCTCTTGCGCCTCCCTCCCTCTCTCTTTTGTGCTCTCCAAGTGCAATCTTAAATATTTGCACAACTATTGAGGCAGCCTCATTAACGTATATCGATGGGACAGCCTTGGCATGGATTTAGGCACTCGTCGCCACACTTGGCACAATCAATGGAAAAGCTTCGAGTACTTACCTCTTTTGCCGCGGCCATTTGTGGCAGCTGTCGCCGCCTCCTCCACCTGCTGCTCCCTTGGCTGCGCTGCAATTGGAACATTTCCTCTTTTGCTGGCGATGCTGCTGCTGCTGCTGCTGCTGTTGCTGCTGCTGTTGCTGGGCGCATGAAAGCCGCGTGGCACGTTGCGCACTGTTGCAACAGTTGGGGGCACGGTTGGGGGCACAGTTTGTGGCGTATTGTTACCGGAATCGACACTGGCCAGCGATAGGAGCACTATGATGAGCGTCAAACGTAGCATTATGATCGCGCAATTCGGTTTTATTTAGCGTTAAAAAAGCTGTTAAGGCTTCAAATGGCGGCTAAAGTTCGCGACGACGACACAGACACGACTGACGGAGAAAGCAAGGTGTGCAGGCGGCGCTGGGGTGTCCACTGACCGTGTTTAAGGTGAATGGCTGCAATAATATTCGCTGCTGCGATCTAGCCGGATTATTATGCTGTTATGCTCTGGCGCTTTCTAAATTAACGATGCATAGATGCCAGGCGACAGATTTGTAAGCTATGAATATTGGTGTTCACAATGGGTCGAGTCGATCGTCGATCGTTTTGTTTTTTTTTTTTTTTGTTTTTTTGGTTTGTAAGTTTGTAAGTCTCAGTGCTTCTGTTTTCTCCTCCTAAATTTCATGGCGTTGTGGAATAAAGAGCGCCAGGCCATTAATCTGCGCCTTCAGCTGCTGGCACCTCGGATTAGGTAATCGGGCGATCTTGTCTCGGCTCGTTTACTTTCTTTCCGTATTGATGTTGAGAGAGAGATGGGGAGAGAGAGAGAGAGAGAGAGCGCGCTTTTTTAGTCACTCTCACTTTTGCGACTCGGCGACTCGAGAGCTGACCGATCTCAAAAGTTGCTCGCATTTGGCGCTGAGCTTTCGAACTGTCCAGAGCCTCGATTGTTGCTCCGTTTAGGCCTTAATATTTTGCTGCTGTTGCTGTTGCGTTAGCTTTCGGCTTGCTTACTTACAGACTAAAGCGTTTGAACGCAACTAAAACACGTTGCGCGCTCGATTCCTCTCTGGAGCCGATCGGTTTTCGCTTTTTCATATCAGCTCGGCCGCGGTCAGCTGCTTAGTCTAGCGCTCCTCTCTCTCTCTCCCTCTCTATCTCTCTCTCTCTCTTTTGGCCACTGGTGCTCTCTCTCGCAACTTGTTTGCCTGCTCTTTTCAGGCATTTTAGCTGCATCGAGTCTTCAGCATTTATTGGCGTTAAATGGCCTTTGCATCGCAGCCATCTTCAGCTGGCAAGAAGCGGGTTTTTAATTAAACTCGGCCAGGTGTGGATGGGGCGCGGTTCTTGCGCAGTCGCTGGATTTACTTGTAAACACATTTTTTTTCTTGTTACCCAGGTTTAGGTGGTGGAAACCAGCTCCAAGAATTGCCAAGATGCGACGATCGTTTGCCCTTTGCCAAGGTCGCTGCAGCTAATAAAATAAAATAATCCAACTAATATGCGCATGATTATAATCTCATGCATTCCTCTTCTTATAAAAAAGATGAGTTGTCTTTAGCGCACCGAAAATGAAATACCCTTAAAAACCCTCACAGAACTCTAATTTCCAACTGATTGTAGCTGTAGGAACTATATGTTATATTAGACTGTTGTTGGTGAGGTTCGAAACCGAGTGTGGTATAAATTTTCCAACTAACTGGAAAAGTCCAACTTCATACATTTACTGCTATATTTATGTATGTGTATTTTATAGTGCTGATCCATAATAATAATAATATAATATATTACTTTTAAAAAATATATAATATATTATAGAATAATCTTTTAATTTTCATCGACTCTGAATGGATCATAAATATTTGTTATTTTAACTGAAATGCAAATAGGAATAATTAGTAGATACCCTGGACTAGGCCGCTAAATTGTTTCTAGTACTTAAATACGCAAGAATTGAGAAAACTGTTTTGCGTTGATCCAAAGTGTGTTGTTTATTATACCATTGTATTCCTCCATTCCGGTTGTTGTCGACTAAATGACCTAAGAACTATAATAATTTCGAATCCAGATGCTATTTCACAGGTTGTCAAATGAATTTTCTTTTCACATCAGGGCAGTTATTGGTAATACCATTGGAAAGTGGGCTTCCTGCTTATTGTTGTCTATTACTTCTTCTTCTTCTTGCCTTTGCCCTTGCCCTTTTTGCCCTTGCCCTTTTTACCCTTCTTGCCCTTCTTGCCAGCGTCCAGCAATGCCTCCGTCACATAGGTCTCGGTGGTCACCTTGCTCGTGGGCAACGTGATCGGCTGCTTCGGAGTGCGCAGCTCGATCTCAATGGTGTTCTTCTTGTGCTGCGACTTGGACTTGCTGCCCAGCCGGACGAGGAACACGTCGCTGTCGGTCTCCTCGCACGATTTGTAACAGACCTAGCCGAGAGTGGCAACAAACACAAATGAAAATGAAATTTGGCGATGCTGGTAGATTTGTGGTTGCCACATATTTGAAGCTCTTATGCAACCGAAAGCGGTTAGCCGCAAGTCACGGCACAATTGGACCGCCATCCGAGTGGATTCCGCATTCCAAACGTGTGGCATGCCACTTGGCTGGTTGGTTGTTTGCTTACCTCGATGCCCTTCTTTCTTGTGTCCAGGTTGACGCCCTTCATGGTCTCCCTGATGTCCTTGGCCTCCACCTGCATGCAGCAACTGCGCTGATTTTGGGCCGGGGGTATCGACCGTATCACGGGCGGACCGCAACTGCCGCCGCACAAGCGCCGTCGATAGCAATCGATTTTGGCCTCCCGCTGATCGCAGACCTGCGATCGATAGCAATCGACCTTGGCCTGCTCCTTCTCGCAGGCCTCCTTGATCTTCGAGAAGGGCACGTAGTAGTTATCCGTTTCGCAGGCATCGTTGCCGGAGTACTTGATGTTGGCGCGCACTTTCGGTATGTGCGGATGGTTCACAATCCGGCCGCAGGTCCGCCGCTGTATGTGCTTCCTGGCGAAATCGCTGCGCTGCAGGACATCGTTGAGGCACTTGTTCGACGGGCAGTCCTCCAGGCTGCGCCTATAGCAGGGATCATCGTCGGGACCAAAATCATCGGCATCGGCGCCATCGTCAACGCTCTGGACTTTGTGCGTATTCTTCAGGACCCGTATAGTTAGGCCGCTGCCATTGAGGCAGGCCTCGAACTCGTCGTACGCCTCGGGACCCGGATCCGGACGCGTGGGCTGTATAAAGCACGGCGCTATCTCCGGACTGCAGTCGCACTCGCACTGACACTGACAGCACTCGTCACACTCTGGAACCTCTAAACAGGGCAACAGGGGTATTACTACCTTTTGAACTAGTTGAAGTTGAAGTTGAAGTTGGTTTACCGACCCTGTGGCATCATTGGTTTTAGCATGTCGTCGGTGATGTTGATTGGGCAACTGACTTTGACTTTTTTCTTGCCCTTCTTGCCCTTCTTACCCTTCTTGGCCATTTTCTATCTAGATATGTTTAGCTCAAAATTTAATTTAGATATAGTTTGAGTCAATTTGGATATTGCACTTGGCCACTATAGCTCAGTCAATTTCCCTATAGCTCAGTCAGCGCGCTAGAATTAAGCGAAACGAATATTCGTAATTGCGTAGGATCAATTCCCTAAGCTCGAAGAAACAACCAAATTAATTCCCTAAGATCAGCTCAACATAAACTATAAAAAAAATTACAGGAGAATTTTTTTCTTTTAGACGTTAGAAAATTCCGAATTGTTTGTTGAAACTAAAATGAAATTTGTACACTACACAATTTTGATATGACTGTAAACGCATCGATATCATTTTGAAAGTATTACACCAAAAACTATTCTCAACGATTGCTGAGGTTTTATACTATATATAGATATACTTAGATATTTAGGTCTCAACTTTCTCCAGTCGTAACTTTGCCAAAACTCAACTGATTTTCATAAGGTTGGTCTTTTTGTTCATGGTTCGTTGTCTACTTGAATTCTACATTTCAGTCTAAAAATAAAATATTTGGTCCAAATTCATGTAAAAATTTTCGAATATATACCGTACTGTCCCCATATAAGGATAGGTTTCAACTTTCCCCAGTCGTAACTTTGCCAAAACTCAACCGATTTTTATAAGGAAGGTCGTTTTGTTCATGGTTCGTTGTCTACTTGAATTCTACATTTCTGTCTAAAAATAAAATTTTTGGTTCAAATTCATGTAAAAATTTTCGAATATATACCGTACTGTCCCCATATAAGGATAGGTCTCAACTTTCCCCAGTCGTAACTTTGCCAAAACTCAACCGATTTTCATAAGGAAGGTCTTTTTGTTCATGGTTTGTTGTCTACTTGAATTCTACATTTCAGTCTAAAAATAAAATCTTTGGTCAAAATTCATGTACAAATTTTCGAATATATACCCTAGTGTTCCCACATAAAGATATGTTTGAACTGCATTTTGAAATATTTTAATTTAAATGGCTACATCTCCGCCATATGTTGTTAGATCTCTCCCATCCTGTTTCGGTATTTAAACTGGAAACTGATTAAAATTGCACTAGTGAAGTTATAAATATCTGTCAAACACTAAAAGTTAAAAAAAACATATATATATATATAGAGTTTAGCTAGCCAAGGCGCTGCGCTAAACCACATCCATTAGAGAATTTATTGAAATCGCAATCCTCCAGGCTGCCAAATAGCTACAATATCCTCGATACCAAAGCTTGCAACGATGCCCATTAAACAATTTATTTTGGTTTGATCACATTTTTTTAAAGGATCTCAATTTTTATAGGGGTGCTGCAAGCTTTGATAATCGAACACGATCGCTTTGGGCAAGTTGAAGACAAACTTCATTTGCATTGGCATTGACGAGACTCGCAACACTTCACACCAAATTGAATGATCAATGTTCTGATTCATGTTGCATCTGTGGTGGTGAGCTCAAATATGGATGAGATGGGACCTAGTCCACCTGGATGTTGTACTTGACTAGCAGGCGATGCAAGTTCCGTATAGCTCGTTGGCGCGCTAAAACAACACAATCAGCATATTTATACGGAATATACAAATTGTGAAAACCCACCCAAATCGCAGCAGTTGGCATAATCGGGACAACAGTGATCACAGGGATCGGCAATGCTATCGCCGCAGATTGTTGGCTTAGAAAGCGAGCAAGATAGTCCGGGAGTTATTGGGGTCACATCATTGCCGTATAATCCGCCGCCGGACTGACGGCCCTTCTTCTTTTTCTTTTCCTTCTCTTTTTCCTTGACCTGTTGCTGTCTGCCCTTAAGCGCAGCTTCCGCGTCCTTCTGCTTCTGCACCTGCACGTATCGGGGGTGGGCGGGAACACCGCCACAGGGACCACATGGTTCCAGGCGTTGCTCGATGACGGACTTGCATTGCCGCTTCGAAGGCACCGTGGGACACTCTGCGATCACGGTTCAATTCAATTCAAAATCAGGTCCAGAAATCAAAAATCCAAATTCAGAAAAATTAACACTTACCGCGATCAAACTCGTCCTCACAGTATTCGCAGGGGCACATCTTGTCCAGGTTGCAGGCGAAGTAGCGCAAACACTTTTTGGACTCCGGCGGTGGCATGTAGCACGGATCCGGCTGGACACACTTTGGCAGCGGGCACGGCTGGCATTTGCCCTTGCAGCACTTCTTGCCAGTGTCCATGGGACCGCCGGTAGCACTTGTGCACCCATTGCCGCAGCAGGGATCGCAGGGATCTTCTGGACACCGCTCCGGCTCGCACGGTGGCTTAATTTTGCCACAAGATGGACAAGATTGGCACGGGGGGCACGGGGGCGGCGGACAAGGCGAACAAACTGGATTCCGCGAACAGATTGAATTAAGCGCAAAGGCGGACACAATCGCCGGCCCGTTGCAGAGCAGTCGCATTATGAGCACCATGTTGCCGGTCTGCTGCTTGCAGAGATTGAACAAAGGCAGCAGCCGCTTCGTTTGCTCCGAGGTGGGACACAGTTGCTCGCGACGCCCGCTGCTCGCGGGCTCATAGCAGGCGCAATTATCCAACCCTTCCTTGTTGGGGCCCTTCAATTTGGGCATGCCTTTCAGATCGGCCGCCAAGTACTTTTCCCAGTTAAGGTTCTCGGCGTCAAAGGATTCCCTAACCCGATCGAAAATCGGTTTCATCGGCAGCTCGGTCATTCCAATCAGAAACTTGCATCGATTCGTCCGCTTCTTGTAGACGTGTATCTGGAGCCGATCCTTGTCCGTAACCGGCGATTCCAGTGCGAATATGCAGCACTTGCCGCACTTGGGCTGTTTCGGGTTCACACAGGTGCCATACTCCCGATCGCAGACGCTGAGGAACACGTTCGAACGGAACGAGAACTCCACACAGGTCGGATACTCCTCGGGCGCGCACAAATTCTGCCTCGTTATCAATATATCATCAATCACTATCTCAAGCATATATATTAAGCTTGGGGACAATGCCATAATGCAAATTTGCGAGTGCAGTAAATAAATACAAAATTTTGTAACTAAAAATTATTTGCTTTAATTTAGGCCGAGGTGATAAACTGAACTGCGTTAATCATTTAAAATTTTTGTAGTTTTAGCCATTGAATAAACAACAAATGCCTGCTGTGTGACTTTTGTTTTTAGCTAGTTATTATTATATTCCATTATATTCCTACAGATCAGCTGAACTGCTTGGATTTAGTTTAGGGACCTTTAAAAAATCTAAAAGACTTTATTTGGCCTACTTTAAAGAGAGTATTCAGTAGTCGGTTGCACCTGACTGACTTCAATTTGAAACCATTTTAGTAGTATTTTTTTTTGTGAAAAGAGTATTTAATAGCCGTTTACACTCAATTCTAATATTCTAACTTCTAATAACCTACAGCTAATATTTTTTTAAATCTACTTTTTCATATTTTTGAGCAACAATCTAACTTATCAACTAATTTTAATACATGCTATATATTCATTTATTATTATTATTACTATATAGATATTCATGTTTATTTTTTGTTAGAGCCAGTAAAAGTTTCTTTGCCAGATTCCCAGTTAAATCCAGATCTCAGTTTTGCAAATCTTAACCAAAAAAGACTCAAATAGTTTTTCCTTTTTAATTTAAATTTGTTTCTGGTTTATTCTCTTGTAATGCATAAAACCCTTTATTCAATATCCGAAAATTGTTCTACAAATTTGATTGAGCTACTCGTAAACTTAATTTAAAGTGCGCTGCAACGGTAACCTCTTTTAATGTTGTTAATCCCCTGCAATCTGCTGCAGCAGGAAGCCTTTGGAGAAGACAAACTCCATCTATAAATAAGCTATGATAGCTGGTGGAAGGAAGGAATACGTGTGGGACACAAACAAAACAAAATTAGGGAGCATTGGATACAGGAATTTTGTTAAGTATATTTGTTTTTTCGTGCAGTGTTGTTGTTAACTGTTGTTGGTAGCAAAGCAGGCGCGGACTTCACGGCTGGGCTCCATCGCTTATCAACTAGACGACACTAATGTCAGGCGGAATGAAACGACATGAGGGGAAAAAGCCGCGGCCATTGAACGAACTCGACGCCGTAGTGTAGAATGCCCGTGGCGCTGACCGCAATCATCGCGCCCCAGAAGAGCATAAACAGCAGATTCTCCGTGTTGAATTCGGCTGGATATGTCATGGTGACAACGAACATGGCCACAGCGATGAGCAGCACCGTGGGGAAGGCAAAGTAGCGCCAGCCATGTTTGTCCAGCAATGGCGATGGCAGCATGTTGCCCTCGTTTTCGCTTATCAGATAGTTGCCCAGGAACAGATCGATGCCATCCTGACGCATGCCATCCGCAAAGTTGTTCAAAAAGTAGCGCATCAGCGAGTTCTTGCCATCGTTCATGGCGCCCGCCTTGGTGCGCTTGCCAGTGCGTGTGAAGTCCGTTTTGAGGGCACCGGTGCCCGAATATTGCAGCGAAACCAGATCCGCATTGTCCGCCCAAACGCCCTTGAACAGCGACTCAAAGCTGCTCGAAGCGTCCTCGACCCGTTGGCCCACATGCAGCACGCCCAGCTTTTGCAGCACCGCTGTGAGGGATCGGCGGGCCAGCATGCTCTGCACCACATTCGTCCTGTCCAGACAGTCAATGCAGTTGGTGCGGAAGACGCCGGACTGTGTGCACACAACGTTGCCGTTATCGAAGGCGTGATAGAAACCAAAATTCTCCTGCTCATGGGCGAGCCGATCGATTAGAATGTTCAGTCGGTCCCAGCGCAGTTTGCGGCACTCGTGATGGAAATCGAAGGCCTCGTAGCGCACATTTGGGTCACCCAATTCGCGTACAAGTCGCGCAAACGTGGCCTCCAGTTCACCCTCAGCGCCCTTCTGGTCCACCAAATTGATGGCCACCTGCTGGCCGTAGATTTTGACCTGCGCATTGAAATGCGCCGTGCAAGCGGCCAAATGATCCTTTCCGGGCACCAGTCGCGGTCGGGGCTTGTAGCGTAAATTGGGCAGCTGCTGCCACTGGAAGGGCATGCTGCCGCGCGTCTGCACAAAGCTGGTATGCTGTCCATTGAACTCGACAATCTGTTCCGTTTCCACAAAGTTTGCCACCTGGCCCAGATCATTGCTGCCGCGGCAGAAGAGCCGTGTGCCCGCACGCTCCACAGATCTGCGCGTCACAATACTCCAGAAAAATGTTTGTCCGTTAATCTGCACCTGATTGACCGACACAAAGCCGAGCACAAGCGGCAGCTGAAACCGTTGCATTGTATCGCACTTGAACTGCCCCAGCACATAGCCGTTCCACACGAAGCGCTTGTCCGCCCGCTGGAGCAGGCCATCGCCAGATCTCGCTTCGCGATTCTGCTGCTGGCGCTGCAGAGTCTGCGTCAGATCGTAGCGGTACGAGAAGTAGTAGAACTTCGTGTCGAGCGTCTTGCGTAACATGCGGAGATAAGCCTCATTCTCGGAACGTTGAATGGCGTTGGGAATGTAGGGTATAATATCGTAGCCGGCCAGACGCCACACGATCGCATTGTTCAGAACACCGACGAAGAGGCGATGGGTGGCCACCAGCAGGTAGTCGCAGCTAAGCAGTCGTATCGTGCCCAAGATGCCGCAGATGCGTCGTGTCGGCCTCAGATTGGTCAGCTGTGTGCCCTTCGCCTGCACACGCGTCACCTTATCGAGCCGGCCAATAATCAATAGCTCATCCTGACCGTTCGGCTCGACAATGAAGCTCTCCTGCGTTATGTACAGATTCATGTCATCGTACACAGCTCCCTCGCCCTCCATGCTGCTGCTGGCCAAGTGGGTACCTGCAACAGACACACAAGTGTGTTAATACTGCTGGGCGATGAGTGGGTGGTGGGCGGTGCCCTCTTACTGTTCTTTTTATCAATAGTTTCTCCCACCGATGACGGCGCTCACACGCAACACACACGCACACAAACTCAAGCACCGGCTGAGGCAGCGGCAGCAGCAACGAAAGGAATAACAACGATACCAACTGCAGTTCCAAAATTTACAAAGCGCTCGCGCTCGCGCTCACCTTGTGTGCGAAATGGTCGTTGAGGCGGCCGAATCAAATTTTATTGTTGACAAATTAAACAGCCAAACATATCAATCTGTAAAAAACTAAAAAACTACTTAACGAGGTGACGAAGGCAACACCACTCATAAACACACACTAACACAGATAAGCAATCGATACTATCGATACTTTAAGCTGGCGCCATCTGTCGTTCTTTTTAGGCAACGTAGCGTGCGCTCCTACACAATTGAAACACATCAACGGGAACATAAAAGTATATTTCTATAGGTAACTAATTATTAGAATAAATCCTTTGCCACATAAAATTTTTCCATCTCTCATGGTTACAGCATAAACGAAAGCGAAACAACATCAGCATTACCAGTGTGTACACATGCCTGAAATAAAATAATTGCTTGTACAGTGTGTACATATCGTTCAAGCTAAACAATTTTCACATCATTCAAAATTGAACGGACGACGCGATCGGCAAAGCGGCGGCTTTTAATATTTTGTCATATTGCATTAAAAAAGTGACTAAAACAATCGCTGAATATTGAGTAAATTGGCAAAACTCGGCAGCGCGTGACCAGTGCAGTGTGAAGCCACACACATCAATTACACAAACGCACACAGAAAGAAACTACAGTTATTTGTGGAAGCAGCAAAGGCGGGCTTGGCGTCATTTATGGAGATGAATTTGACATCGGGTGCGAACGCTTCGCGCCAGCAGCAGCAGCAGCAACAATCACGAAAATCTAATCAAAACATTCAGGTCTACGTACGCGTCAGGTGAGTCCCATAACATAGTAAATATTCTTGGACTATAGTTCAATTTTGTGCAGACCGCTGAACTCGCGGGAACGATGCATTCGCTCCACGGAGGTGGTGGATGTGATGCCGCCACGGGAAATTGTCACACGGCACACGCACGACTCCAAGCTGACCAAGAAGTTCACGTTCGATCGCACCTTCGGACCGGAATCGCGTCAGTGCGATGTCTACAGCACCGTCGTGGCGCCTCTTATTGAGGAAGTGCTCTCCGGCTACAATTGTACGGTGTTCGCCTACGGCCAAACGGGCACGGGCAAAACCCACACAATGGTGGGCAACGAGTGCGCCGAGCTGAAGTCCTCCTGGGATGACGTAAGTTAGCCCTCAATATAATCTAAACCCTCTGCGCCTGCGTGGTACAGTTGCGTTCTATTAAAACCTTTTTTGACCTGCGAAAACAAGTTTTTCTAACTTGCGTTGAGTTCTGAGAATTTGAAATTTTTATCTAATTTGGACACGCCTCTTCTGACCTTGTAGGACTCGGATATTGGCATTATTCCGCGCGCGCTGAGTCATTTATTCGACGAGCTGCGCATGATGGAAATGGAGTTCACGATGCGCATCTCCTACCTGGAACTGTACAACGAGGAGCTGTGCGACCTGCTCTCCACCGATGACAACACCAAGATACGCATATTCGATGACAGCACGAAGAAGGGTTCGGTGATTATACAGGGCCTCGAGGAGATTCCAGTGCACAGCAAGGACGATGTGTACAAGCTGCTGGAGAAGGGCAAGGAGCGTCGCAAAACAGCAACCACACTGATGAATGCCCAATCATCCCGCTCCCACACCGTCTTCTCCATTGTGGTGCACATACGCGAGAACGGCATCGATGGTGAGGAAATGCTGAAAATTGGCAAACTGAATCTGGTGGATTTGGCGGGCAGCGAGAACGTGTCCAAGGCGGGCAATGAGAAAGGCATTCGCGTGCGCGAAACGGTCAACATTAACCAGAGCCTGCTGACCCTTGGACGTGTGATTACAGCGCTGGTGGATCGAGCGCCCCATGTGCCCTACCGCGAGTCCAAGCTGACTCGCCTGCTGCAGGAGTCGCTGGGCGGACGCACGAAGACTTCAATTATAGCCACCATCTCGCCGGGACACAAGGACATTGAGGAGACACTCAGCACGCTGGAGTACGCGCACCGCGCCAAGAACATCCAAAATAAGCCAGAGGTCAACCAAAAGTTGACCAAGAAGACGGTGCTCAAGGAGTACACCGAGGAGATTGATAAGCTGAAGCGGGATCTGATGGCGGCACGCGACAAGAATGGCATCTACCTGGCCGAGGAGACCTACAATGAAATGACGCTCAAGATGGACTCGCAGACCCGCGAGCTAAACGAGAAGATGCTGTTGCTGAAGGCGCTCAAGGATGAGCTGCAAAACAAAGAGAAGATCTTCAACGAGGTCAGCATGAGCCTCGTGAAGAAGACCCAGAAACTCACGCGCACCGAACAGCATCTAAGCGAGACCAAGGGATCGCTGCTGCTCACCAAGAAGGTGCTCAACAAGACCAAGCGGCGCTACAAGGAAAAGAAGCAGCTGGTTGAGTCGCACGTGAAGACCGAGCAGGCGCTGACCACGCAGGCTCATCAAATACTGGAGGCAGCCGACTCGGCTGCTGAAGATACGAACCAGCTGCACGGCACCATTGAGCGACGGCGTCATGTGGATGAAAAGATACGCAGCACGTGCGCACAGTTCACGGAGCGCATGCGGGATAATTTGGAGGTGCTCGATGGCAGCCTCAATCAGTACCAAGAGCAGCAGGCCGGCTCCACAAAGCAGCTGTCCGAGGAGCTGGGTAAGCGTTGCTTTGATTTCATATTTGCCCTTGACTCATGTGGTTCTTCTTCTGATCAGCCAATTGCACCAGTGTGCATCAGCGTCTGGTGGCCAGTGCCACCAAGAGCATCGACAATTTGCGTGCCATGTGCACGGAAGCTTTGACGGCACACGGGCAGCTGCAGGCACAGTTTGCGGCAGCGGTTGCCAGCACTGGAGATGGTCATTGCCAGGCGCAGGTGGCGCAGCTGTTGGAGCACATGCAGCAACGAAAGGAACAGCTCAGCGAAGATATTCTGGCAAATCTGCAGGAGCTGGAGGCCAATAATGAGCGCCACAAGGAAGCACTGGACAGCATGCGCGATGGCTTCTCTCCGATTATAGAACGTAACGCGAAGGCGCTGCAGCAGCACGTGGATCAGGTGCAGCAGCAGCTGCAACAGCTGACGGCGCTTACTGCGCCCGATGCGGAACAATTGCAGCAGCTGCAGGCGGAACTGGCCTACGAGGAGGAGCTGGCACAGCAGGAGGAGGCTCTGATGCGTCAACTGGAGCAGCTGCAACAGCAGCGCGCCAAGAACACAATCTCAATGGGCACACGCGTCGGCCAGCTGAAGCGCAGCCATGTGGCGGCCAATGAGCAGACCCAGCTGACCGGCAACAGCATGCAGGCGTATGCCATGGAGGGCTCTGTGGCTGCGCAGGCAGCTCGGGACGAGCTGTGCAGCCAGCTGCAGGCTGCGGTGCTCTGCGTGGATCAGGGCGTGGCCAAGTGCTCCACGCTGCAGGTGCAGCTGGACAACCTGGCCAAGGAGAGCGCCAAGCAGGCTGAGCTCAGCATGCAAACGGTTCGCAGCCATGAGCAGCAGCTGCGCCAGATGTGCACGACCAGCGAGGAGCGCGCCCAGCAACTGTGCCACGAACAGCAGAAGCAGCTTATATCGTCCACCGAGCAAATCCATCAGATTATCACTGATAATGTACAGCTGGGCAACGGCCATGCCGCCATCACTGGCGAACTCATTGAGAAGCTCTCCGAGCAGACCAGACAGCATGCGTTACAGCAGCGGCAACAGCTGCAGGTTTGCCACGAGGACGTCTCGCGTTTCCATCAGAGCGAATTGAAGACGTATGCGCCCACCGGCACAACGCCATCCAAGCGCGACTTTGTCTATCCACGCACTCTGGTGGCCACATCGCCCCATCAGGATATCGTGCGTCGCTATCGCCAGGAGCAGGACTGGTCGGACTTGGACACCACAGCCACAATCGATGAGGTAAGAATTTGGTTTATAGCATGCAATCTGCATCGTTCAACTTTCTATTGAAATTCCAGCTCAGCGAGGGTGAACCGGAGGAATCGTTGCAGTCCGTGCAGGAGCTATCGGACACGGAGACCATTATGAACTCCACGCCCATCGAGCCGGTTGACGGCGTCAACAGCAAACAGCGCAGCTCAACGCGCGGCACCAACTCACTGAAACCGCCGCTTGCCGGAATGCGCAGCAATTCCCTGTCCCGTTCGCTGACGCCGAATAAAAACTCGCCGCGGAATTCGCCACTAAATTCGCCTGCCTTCAAAAGGGTGATTTAAAAATAGAAACTGTTAAATGACAAAGTAATCACAACTTGAATTCACTTTTCTTTTAATTCGCACAGCACAACAAAGAGAACGTGGCCTGAGACGTGCTTTCAGCATCCCAGTAATATATATATATATATACATTTAAGTCGCCAATTGGAACATTTCTTCTGTTTGCTTGTTCCTTTTTTGAAATTTATTTTTACTTTTGTATCAATTCTTGAAACTCTAATTCAATATGCACATATTTTCTCTCTGAATAAACACAGCTGTACTACAGTAAACGTTCGATAACATCAAATATTTGTGGAACAATTAAATCCTTTAATAAGCACTCAATCCTCTTGGTCATCGTCATCATCTTTGAGTATGCCCAGGCGTCGTGCCACCTCCTTGACATTGGCTATAAACTCCTCCTGCACCAGGTTGAAGCTCATCGCCAGCAAAGCAATGCCAAATAGCAGATACAGGGAGCAGTAGGCTATGGACTGCTCCGACTCGTCCTTGACGCCCTTGGCGGGCACAAAGTCGCCAAAGCCTTAAACAAATCAAGTAAGAACTTTGTGAACGAGTGTTAGCCGGAGAAACTCACCAATTGTGGTCAGCGTAATGAAGCAGAAGTAGGCCGAGTCCAGGAAGGACCACTGCTCCCAGAAGGCGAAGAGCGCCGCCCCGCCCAGTATATAGCTGACCACCAGGAAGACGCACAGCCAAATGGGCACGGGCCGGTCCTTGGGTACCAGCTCGAATCGATCGCCGTAATCGTCGCCGTACATGGAGTCCTCGTCCTCGTAATCGTAGCTGGGACGTCGCCGGATCTGGCGCTGCACTGGAAAGCCCATTGGCGACATGATGCGTGGCGAGGGCGGCAGGCGGCGTTCGCGACGTCGCTCGCGTCGGGGCTCCCGGTTGCGCGAGCCGTGACGCACCGGGTAATCCTCGTAGAGGCCGTTGTCGTCGCACATCGACAGCTCGTCGAGGCTCTCCTCCACGTAGTCGTTGTAGCGCGGCGAACGACCGCGTCGCTGTCGCTGCGGAGGCGGCGCTGGATCGTAGTCCGGCGGCTCCAGGTGGTTGCCATAGCGCGACGATTGACGGCCCAGGCTGCCCGCACGTCGTCCGTTGGGGCGTTGATTGCGTTGCGATTGCGGCTGCGGCGAACGCTCCCGCTCCAGATCCCGTTGACGCTGGCGTTGCCGATGCGCCGACCTGGGCATCGATTGGCTGCGGGGCGCGTTCCGGGCGTGGTGGCCACTGTGGGTCAAGTCGTCGTCGTCCAGCGCATAGCGATTGGGTATAATGGGCGTCTTGCGCACCACATCCTCGTCCACGTCCTCGTAGTGCGACGAGCCGTGTCCGTGCCGCGGATCCACGCTCTTCGCCCTGCCCCGACCCGGCGCCGAGTGCAGCCGATGCAGTTCCCGGGAGGCGCGCGTCTCCTGGCGCTGCGGCGAGCGCACGGACCGCACACTTGCCGCCCGCTTCGCCGGCGGGTGCATGTCGCTGAAGTCATCGATGGACTCGTGAATACGCGACCTGGAGTGGCCCAGGTAGCGCTCGCGCTCCACGGTGTGCCTGTCCCGCATTCTGCCCCGCTGCCGCTGGCGACTGCTGTAGCGATTGGAGCGATTCAAGGTGTGGGACTCGTACTCGTCGCCGTAAATGGTGTGCCGCTGGCGGGGCTCGTGCTGCAGCGGCACGTGGTACTGCTGGTGGCGACGCTGGCGTCCCGCGCTGCTCCGATAGCCGCCGCCAAAGTCGCGATCCCGATCGCGTTCCTCGTAGCCGCGTCCATACGTGCGCAGTTCCGGGTCCGAGTAGGCGTGTCCCATGGAAGGACCCAGTCCGGAGTCGTTGTTGGAGCGCTGGGTCATCTTCATGGAGCGCCTGAACGAGGGCGGCGGCTGCGAACGCGACGTGACCCGCTGCGCCCGCATGCGCATCGATCGCTGCCTGGATCGCGGATTCCTCGGCCGCTTCGCGGAGCGGGTGCACACATAGCAGCAGATGCGCCAGTAGAGGAACCTGCACAGACAGATTAACAACGCTCAAAAAGCGAGCACGCGATGCAACAACTGTCCAACTCACCGAAACGACGTGGCCATCACGTCTCCAATGTTTGAGAGACAGAGCAGCATCAGCGGAATGCCAACGATGGCATAAAAGATCGTTGTCACCTTGCCCCAGTCTGTGCGCGGTGATATGTGGCCATAGCCTGTCCAGCATTGCAGTTGGAGTCAGAGTTGGAATTGGAGTTGAAGCAAACGATGTCACATGCGAATGAGTAAGTGGGGCAGAACTTGATTATTTAATCAGATTTTAATGGAACTTTATAATATATGTAAGAATGGGAATTCTTCATATAACTATTATATATAAAATAACTTTGTAGGGAAAACCACATGTTGTCTAACTTCAATCAATATATAACCCATAACATTTCCAAAGCTAAACATATTTTGATGTTTCGTATCATATTGTCAATTGATTACCCTCTAGATTAACTTTGCATATAAAACTTAGGCATTTAAAAAACAAATTTTTTCAAAATTTTTCGAAGCTTTCAAAACTTATAAAATTAAACTTTAAGAACCATGCCATAATTTCAAATTAAGATTAATCCTGCCCCCAAAATTTTTGGACAACAATATTTTTTTGTAATTTTTCAAAATTTTTAAAACTTACAACTTTGGAATTTTTTTCTTTATCGATTGCGGTGGTTACAACTCGTATAAATTGACACCCTAAAACTGATTCTGATACTGATAATCCTGCATGTAGAATTTTTGTATTTAAAAAAATAATATTTTCAATATTTTTTAGGGATGACAATTAGTATAAAACGTAAACGTATATATATGACAAATTCTGAAGTAGTTTTTTATTCTTAAAGCTTTCCACATTAAAATATTTAAGGTATTCTACAATGAACAAGGGTCCCCCATTGTGATTTTTTCAAAAAATGGTATTTCAAAAATAAATATATTTTAAATGTAGAATCAATTTGGCGGACAAATCATGACCAAAATGGCATCAAACGTGAAAGTCGGTTCAGTTTTGACAAAGTTATGGGAGTTTGAAATGTGGGAGCTATGGATTTTTTTTTCCAAAATGAACAAGGGTCCCCCCTTGTGATTTTTTCAAATAATCAAAAAAATTATATTATTAAAAATTCATATATTTTAAATGTAGAATCAATTCAGCGGACAAATCATGACCAAAATGGCATCAGACATGAAAATCGGTTTAGTTTTTACAAAGTTATGGGAGTTTGAAATGTGGGAGCTATGGATTTTTTTTCCAAAATGAACAAGGGTCCCCCTTGTAATTTTTTCAAAAAATCAAAAAAATTATATTTTTAAAAATGCATATATTTTAAATGTAGAATCAATTTCGCGGACAAATCATGACCAAAATGGCATCAGACATGAAAATCGGTTCAGTTTTTACAAAGTTATGGGAGTTTGAAATGTGGGAGCTATGGATTTTTTTTTTCCAAAGCAAACAAGGGTCCCCCCTTGTGATTTTT
>SCDY01001042.1:0-38475 GCA_004143825.1 Drosophila micromelanica
ATAAATTCTGGCAGCATATTATATAAATATTGCATAATTGAAGTTGAAAGGGTATTTAATATTTGGCCAGAATATGTTTATTAATTTTTGGTTTTCATATTTTTTTTTGGCTAATTTCTCAAGTTGCGCCAATAAATTCTGGCAGCAGCTTTGCGCTGTGGCGTGTTACGGTAGCATTTGACACCAATTGTTGTTGCTGCTGCTTTGATTGCACGCCATTGTTGTTGTCTTTTTTGTGTTGCTGCTGCTGTTGCTGCTGTTGCATGTCATTCAAATGGCAGACAGCCAGCGAGCGTCGTGTTCGAGTGTTTGCCAGCCCGAGAGCTCTGAAGTTTTTTAAGCTGCATTTCGTTGGGCTGTCAGGCGAAGGTCAAAATGCTTCCATTGTTGTTGTTGTTGTTGTCTTTCCACCTGCGCTGCAGTTTGTGAAGTGATTGAATCAGTTTGTCACACACACACACACACACACACACACACACACACACACACACAACAATTAATTGTAGCAAATTATGAAAACTGGCTACAAGCATCAAATAACTGGCAATTGACCAGGCCCAAAGCAGCAGCAACTGCTTGGCCACTTGCCCACTTGGCTGGTCAATGCCGCTTGCTATTTTGCGGTTGCCTTTTATTTTTATTCCCATATATATTATTTTATTTTGTTTTTCAGAGGTTTCTTCTATTTCGCGTTTGCGCGTTAAAAGTACCAACAGCAGCAGCAGCAGCAGCAAAAGCGTTAAAACAAAGCTAACGGTACATATTTGTGTTTCGTATTTGCTTTGCGCTGTGGTTTTTAACGAGATTTCGTGATGTTTTGATTCCTACTCGCAAATAGAGCGCACACACACATCAACACACACACACAAAGCAAACACAACATATGCAGATACAGATACACAAAGAAAACAAATAAAAGCAACTTAGTTTAATGCCTCGCACAGCTGTTTAAGTTACAGTTGAAATTTGTTGAAAATTGTTGTAGTCACAAAAAATCAATTTCATGGCTAACGCACTCACATACAAATTTTGAATGCATATTGGACAACAAAATTTGCCAACTTCCAGTTGAAAACTGTTTGAGTCCCGTTCAGATACATATATAGTGAATATATATTTACAAAAGGCCATTGTCGATGTCTTCATCATCGTCGTCGTCATCGTCTTTGGGTTGCCCTCATTATAAAACACAAATCATGCATTGCGTTTACTTAACGGTGCTCAAAAACGGCTGACAAATTTATTGTCGCCGCCGACATAAATCGGTATCGGAGCTGACCCACAATTCGCTGCCAGTTGTTGGAAATGTGTCAGCGACAAGCAAATTTGCCAAAAATCGTGCTGTAATTGACATAAATACGACCATATTATACAGTTTCTGTATGTGTCTGTGAGTATCTGATCTGGTTCGTATTCTCATTATGCATGCGGTGGTAAAACAAAAGACTGAAGCGACGAACTTACCGACAAACGAAGATCATGTGAATTAAATCAGAAAAAAATTCCATGCTCAAAATGAATGGAAATATATCCAACTTAAAATATATCCAATTCTTTAATTTTAATTATCTATCATTTTTATTTGCTGATATTAAATAATATATAATAATATATATATATATAGTGTAAAAGAATTTTATCAGATTCTTTAAATTTTTCAAATGTGATTTACAAGCGGCATACCTTTGTTTTTTTTTTTTAATCTAAATTGAGTTTTGATAAGCTTTTGGAATGTTAATGCGTGCTCAAAGTGCTCATTTATTTGCTGCGGCATCTAAAGGCGATCGCATTTAACAAACGCTTTTTCCCAGGCTGATTTATTTCGCAGATATTCCCTTTTAATTTGCATTTCTAAAATCGTCTTCTTGCCATTTCTCTTCAAGCCGAGCTGTATTTGGACATTGTTTATTAAATTCTGCTGCTTGCTAATAAACTGCTAAATGCCAAAAAAGGGTTCTCGGTTCCAACAAAAATTTCACTTTTTCGGGCTGTGGCTGCTGTTAGGGAAAAAATAAAAAACAAAACAAAAAACCGGTTAAATTGCCAAACAAATTCCGACATAGTTAAAATTAATTTTTCTTTTTGCAATTTTAATTAAAGCGTTTTGTCGAGTGAAAGTCGCGGCTGTCCAGAATTTGTCCGTCTTGAGTTTAATGCGGCCAATTGTCGGCATCCGCTGCGTTAAGAATCTGCCAAAGCAAATAAGTGCCGTTAAATTTAATTAAAATGAGCTAACAAAAGCTAACAGCAACAACAACAAAACGAAAACAATGCACAATTTGTGGCAATTTCAATGGCGTTTTGCCACTTGCCAACTTTTTGTGCAAGCTGTGTGGCAAGTTAATTAATTAACTTAATAACGCGCTGTTTACGGTTTTTATTGCTGTTGTTGTTGTTGTTGTTGTTTCACTGCTCATTTGTGCTGTTGATGTTTTCATCAGGTAGCTGTTGCTGTTGTTGTTGACTTCATTTGAATGCTTTTTGTCTGAGATGCCAACACAATTTTTGCCAGCACTTGAAGTGCTTCTGGGGCTGGACAGACAGACACCGCGGCCACGTAGCCGCTGAAATGTCCTTCTGCCGTGGCAGAAATTCTTCAGCGTGCATTGACATTAACCCGGGGCCCGGTTGCCAACAGTTGGACTTAACACCTTTTTTGTTATGCCCGGCATGTAAAGCCCAAAAGCAGAGCTGCCCAGACAATAGCAAGCACAAAACGAAAAAAAATAAAGTAAAATAAAATAAAATACATACAAAAAAAAAAGAGTAGCCAAACGTGGCAACAATGACAACAGCAACATAGAAGCAGCAGCAACAGCAACAGTTGTTGAGAGCTGGGCTGAGCGCCCTTTAAGGCCCGTCGCAATGCACTCAAAAAATTGATGACCCAGCGCGGAACGTGACGTGACGTGAAGCTGCAGCAGAAGGCAGCAACAGCAATGCGACGTTTTAGTTTGAAATTGATTTTCCCCATGCGACGGCAATGATGCCGAACTAAAAACAACAATAAAAACAACAGCAACAACAACAACAACAGGCGTTGACCTTGCTTTTGCTTGCGGCTGCACACCCGAGGGACTTGACAATTGCTGGCCATAAACGCGCTAAGCAGCTGCCCATTGTGGACACACACACACACGTACACACACGTACACACACACTCTCACGTGTATGGTCATGGAGCGTTTCGCATTAGAACACAACTTACCAAATATAAACAAAAGACTTAGGCAACGAACTTCTTGCGTACAGCTGAACTAAACAATGGCGCGTGCTATGGCTAAAAGCCAAAGCCAAAGCCACAGTCAAAAGCCTGTTTTGGCCGTTGCCAAGCATTGCGTAGCTTGAAACCTGCTCTGATCATGAAAATGCATTTCTGGCCACGCTGATCTGCTCAGTTCGGTTCGGTTCGGTTCGGTTCGGTTCGGTTTGGTTCTGTCTTTTGTTTGGCTTTGATCTAATAGGTTGTTGCTAACGAAAGTTATTTATGCATGCAACAAGTCTACTTAGGCCTGCATGCGTCATCGGTTCGCCGTTCATAATTTATGCCAAAGACTCGCCCCGGCAACGTTGTCGCTGCTCTCGCGTGGGTGTTAATGGCAACGCGGCGCAAACAGAGCGGCAACAGCAACAACAACAGCAGCAACAACAACAACAACAACTTGAGCAGTCACGCCAGCAAATACTCAGCTGCGGCAAAGTATAGAAAACAAGCTAAACAACTACGACAAGAACAGCAACAGCAACAGCAACCGCAGCAACCACATTAACAACAACAACAACAACAGCAACAACAACTGCAGGCTGCTTCAAAAGGGTCGACGACTTTTGCGCCCGCATTGGCACCCAGCAACGTGCAACGTGCAACGTGCAGCGTGCAGCTGGCAATGGCCGCTGCATAAACCAAATAAATGGAAATTGTTTAAAGTTTGCTTTGGTTTATGGCCTTAGCCAATGCTAATTGCAATGGAATGTCCACAAATGCAGATGCTGGTCATTTGCGTGGGCTGTGCGGCAACTGTTGCTGTTGCTGCTGCTGCTGGTTGCTGCTGCTGCTAGTTGCTGTTAATTATGAGCATTTGGCAGGATTTGTCTGGCTACTATTTCTATGTATTTCAGCTGGCTTCAAATGGGTTTGTTTTTAGTTCGATTGAGGAAATGCTTAAAACTTCACGATTATTTAAAAAAATTAAGAGTTTTTCGAACTTAAATTTTATATGGATTCTGGAATAAGCAAATTTTTCTCAAGCCTGAAATTCTTAGTTTAGGCATGTTTTCATGTTTGATTATTAAAAAAAAATAAAGTGTTTCTTTCCTACTTCAATTAAATACGGATTTTCTAGAATAAGTAAATTTTTTCAAGCCTGAAATTATTTTCCTCCTTTGTTCGTTATATATTTTTGGGCCATTAAAAAATATATAGAAATATAAATCACGGCCATTTGCTTGAACCCGTCTAAGAGCGTATGGTTGAGGGTGGAAAATAGAAGCTTTTAAAGGGTTCGCCAGTTCCGTGGTAGAACTTCGATTGGAATTCGACCCAATGGAGGCGCAGCGTGTGCAGAAAAGCGGACAGACCCTCCATCATGACCAGTATGGCAACGGTGAGTATGGCCCAAACAAAGAAGGCCACGGCCAGCACGGGCACACCCAAATAGATGGGCAGCTGATTCTTCAAACTCTTTTCCAAGACCATACACCACAGGACATCCGCCAGCTGGCTGTGGGCCAGCGACAGCGCCCAGAGACGCAAATAGGAGGCGGTGTGCGAGATCGAGCCGAGAACGCTCTCGATTGTGTGGATGCCCGAGTGTATCCAGATTTCGCTCATATCGAACTCAACGGCATCTTCGACGGTGCTCAGCCTCGGACCCGACGATGATCGCTGATCCGGCAAATCAACCAGGTAGCGCAGCGAGGAGCGCATTTCCTTAATGGCATTGTGGCTAACGCGATGCAAATCTGTCAGATCGCGATGCTGACGCTCCTTGTTCAGCTTGCCCTGCAGATGGGTCAGATAGAGGGGCTTCCCGGCGAGCAGAACGGGCACAGCGGCGAAGGCCACCAGAACCAGGATATACTCGAGGATGCGTTCGTTGGGAAACATGCCCCGATTGCAGTCCTTATATTCTGCAGCCGAGCTCTTCATCAGCATCATGTCGATGAAGATGATCAGCACGGAGGGTGCACACGAGGCGGTATACGGCGGATCCTTCAAGCCGCCGTATGTCAGCCACTTGAAGAAGATGAGAAAGACGAGATAACAAAACAGACAGGTCATAAACACAAATATCGGAATAACGACCAGAATTAGATCGGAGATGCGCTGCAAGTGGATGCAATTGGCGGCAGCCAGAGCCAGGCCGAACATCATCTGAGAAATGCCCAAAATGATGGCCAGCTTCATTTTGAGCGAGTTGAAGGTGGTTATCGAGTCCTCGCCACTGATTTTCCACACGGGATCCACGCCAATTGGATACGGATCGCCCGAATAGTGTTTCGGATTGTTCGGATTCAGTTCCACGTAGGTGGTCAGGCCCATGATGGTGCTCTCATTGTAGACACTCGACCAGCTGGATCCGAATAGATTGATTGGCAACGCGACGAGATCGTTGTAGATGAAGCCAACGTATATCGAAAATACGCCCATTAATAAAATAATATATCGACCGGCAAATAATATGTCCAGAATTTCCGTTTCGTTGGTTGCTGTGCGCTTCATCTCCTCGATGCGTTTCTCCTGCCAGATGAGCACGCACGCAAAGAATGTCAATATAATGCCATGGCCCACATCGCCGAACATAATGGCAAACAGAAACGGAAACGTAATTATCGTATACGGTGTCGGATTGAGCTCCCGATAATCGGCCATGCCATATGCATCGATCAGGTGCTGGAAGCCCCGCGTGAACTTGTTCAGCTCAAAGTACGTGGGCGGTGTGTGCTGCTGTTTCAGGGTGCGCTGCATCAGAATCGGCGGATAGCCGTGCATCTCCTCTCCGGGACTCTGGTACATGCCACGATTGAGTGCCGCACGCACCCCGCTCAGGTGGATCGTTGGCACAAAGCATTCGGCCTGCAGATATTTCGGATTCTCCTGCCTGCCCACCGGATATAGGCGATTCAGCAGATCGTAGACCCTCATCGATTTGCGCAAATTGATGCGCATTATGAAGATCTTGTCGGCGGCTTCGCCCAGAATTTTGATGCGCGCCTTGCGCGTCTCATCCAGAACCATTTGCACGTCCCGAATGTTCTGCTCCAGCTGGACAACCATCAGGGCGCGCTGGGTGGGCTGCTCGGGGCACTCAAATATGGTCACACTGAAGGCGCTGCAGCATTTGAGGAGCTTGCTCGTAATATTGGCCGATATGGTTAGCAGTAGAATCACATATTTGTGCACCAAATGTGAACGGGAACCACCCAACTGCTCCATGGTCATGATGGGTATCTCGGCGTGTCGCAACAACAGATTCCGTCCAAACATCCGATAGAGAAACAGCTCAAATGTGGGAAACTTTTCTATATTAATGCTGCCCAATATATAGTTGAGCTGCAGACCTTGCGGCTCCCCCTCGGACTGATCGTTGATCAGCGTGACAATCACACTTTCCGTATAGAGCAAATTCGCCGTGTTTGGCCCATCGACGGAGAGGAATTTGTCGAACTTCTTCAGGGCGTAACATTTCTCGGTCATATAGTTGAGGCGCCGTTCCAGCGTGATAAAGTGTTCCATCACAGAGAAGGCCTGAGTGTGCATTGTGCGCAAGGTCTCCTCGTATTTGGATATATCCGATTCCCGTGGCCGATGCTCCGTATCCACATGCACATAATACACCATCTGGATATTTAGCAGGGCCATTTGATCCTTCAGGAAGTCGGTAATGCGCAACAGCTCGTGGCACAGCAACACCCGCTTGGTGTACATGCCGTTCAGGACGTGATCCTCGTCGTACACATTGTTGTACTGCACTCCGCCAAAATGTGCCTGCTCCATCAGGCAATTGAAGGCGTTGTCAGTGTGCAGCAGCAGCTGACACAGCTCCATCTTCTCGCTGACAAAGAAGGACATCTTGGCCCGAATATCGAGTCGAGATTCTCGAGTAAAAAATATTTTCTATAGTTTTTTTGGTTTGCTAGTTTGTGTCGCCTGCTAATTGATATGTTTTTCAGTCAGCTACTTTACTGTTGTTGTTGTTGTTGTTTGCGTTGGCGTGTTTGCTGTGCTTGCACTTAATACGAGTAGCTCAAGTCCAAAAACTTCGCGGCCTGTGTGCATAAGATTAACAACGATAATTTAGCGTTTGCATGCTGTACTCCCTCCCTTCCCCTCCCCCTTTCCCCTTCAAGACACGCCCACATCGCTGTCTTTGCCACGCTACACTGAACAACATTCGCTGTTGGCCCGCAACTTGACTTGACTGCATTTCAATGCTTTGTTCTCGATGTCGAAATTTAGCTTTATTTTTATTTTTACAGGACTGCGTTGAATTTTCTGTTGAGCATATGAAGTCATTTAAAGTCTGGAACTGGAATAGTTAGAAGCTGTGTAGAATATACAAAATAATGTTGTAAAATTCACACACAACACTTAGAGAGCTCTTACATCATCAATTGAAATAGATAAATTTATATGCAAGTGATATTATTTATATATTTCGATGTAAATCGATAAATTCCCAAGAATAAGTTGGCTTACGATAAAGCTGAGGATTATAATTATTAATTATTCAATAGTTCCTATATCGGCTGTATAATATAATGCGTCTAATAGAATTTTAAATGCGGAATTTTATTCAAGAAAATGTTGTCTGTAGTCTTGCGGCTTTATCTTAATTAATAGCAAGGCAATTTAGACCGCTCTATGCGATTCTCATGAATTCAAGTATTGCACGCAGACCTTTGATAATTTTAGTACTTTAGTGTATTTTTTTTAAATTTACTAGGGTATCTGTTAGTCGAGTTGTATTTGTATTTATTTAAATGACTGTGACTGAAGAGCATTTGATTTGATTGGCCTAGCTAAGGCTGTAGCTGACAACGCGGCGTATGCTTAATCTGCTTATATAAGACACCAAGTGGCAGCAATGGTTGTTGTTGTGGTTGTTGTTGTTGTTGTTGTTGCTATTGGTGCTGATATTGGGGTGTTATTTTCTCATCACATGCCACAAAGATGCAGCAACATTTTCCCATACAAATCGAATTTTAAGCGTTTAAGACAAATTGTTTTGTAATTTTGAGTATTGTTGTTGTTGTTGTTGATTTTGTAGTGCCAAAAGCGTTTCACTCATTAGCTGCTGCTAAAAGGAAAATGGCCGAAAAAAATGTGTGTAAAATGTGTGAAATTGGGTGAAAATTTGTTCGTTAGCAGCGAAATAAGCCCACTGGCAACAATGGCCAATATTCGATCGGGCTGCTGCAAACAATGAAAGTAAAAGTGCACTTGATAATTTCTTGGGCAAGCGATCTTGTTGGCGATCTCTAAAGTTGCTCTTGTTGTTGTTGCTGTTGTTGTTGGGCGGTTAACAATAAGGCCGTTGTTGTTGCCCGTTCGATTTCATTAGCTTTTATTGCAGGCACTTTTGTGTTGCCAATGAAATTAAGTCACCAATTGAAAGTTGAAGGAAAGCAAAAGTGGGACTTGCGTTTTCACTTTTTTTGTTTTTGGCCACGTTCAGCCGATTTGCATGCCAGCCAATAAATTAAGCCTGGCTCAGAACTGCAGCACGTGCAGCTATAAAATTTACCTAAAAGTTGTATTTTCATAAACTAATTTCAGTTTCTCTCTCTCTTTTTCTCTCTCTCCTTCTTTTTAGTCGTGTGATGTGACTGGAGTTCATTGGCCAACAAACAGACGCCAAGCAATAGGTAAGCAGCAATCGATTTTGGCATTAAATAGCAATTAAGTGTACGCCAACAGCAACAACAACAGCAGCAGCAACAAAAGCATCACGAAAAGACGCAACTCACTTTTCGTTGAGGGGGAGAAAGTGCACTCAGAAAACTTAACTTATAATTTGCCAACGGCGCACGCGGCGAATAGAACCCAAAATTAACGCCTAAACATGAAACTCGACTGCTTTTGTTATTATTATGGCAATCAAGTGCGATTTCGTTTTAATTACAATGATATGGGGAAGCATATAGCTCGAATAGGGTCAAGTTGTGTGCCACACGAAGCAGAACACACCAATCTTTATTTTTTTTTTGGTGGGCGTGCATGCGCCTAAAAAAAACGAGAGCAAAACCCAAGCGAAAGTTGAAAGTGACAACAGAAAAATCAAAAAAAAAAAATACCCAGAAAAACTTAAAAGAAGAACAAGAAATTGTGGCTAGTTAAATTTAATTGTGAATATGGATTCACACAAGTGCAGCAGCATATCACAAAGTACTTAAGAATTAACTGTGACTGGCATTGAAATTGACACTTTGCCTTGCAGTCGATTGTTGTTGTGGCTGCAAGTTCGTTGCTTAAGTTATTCGTTTTGCATGCCGTCGCGACCTTATCAAGCTATGAGACTGTGACGAGCTGCTGTTCTTGTTGTTGTTGTTGCTGTTGTTGGTTCTCTGTGCGTGGACGTCGTCTAGCCCGTCGTCTTGGCCCGGCCCGTTATGCGTCTCCGGCTTGGCAGCGCTTCATTAAAATGTCTAGCTGGGCCAAATGGCTTTTGAAATTGAAACGTCTCTGTTGCGTCTGCGCAAATGCATCTTCGTCTGCAACGGAGCCACATTCAGTCAGCCAGTTCGTCAGTCAGTCAGTTAGTCTCTGCTGCTGCAGCAGCTTATCTGGCAGCTGAACGCATCAAGCGCCTCTTGGCCATGCCAAGGCCCAGGCCATGGCCAGGCTCTTGTGGTCTGGTTGTGGTTGTTGTGGTTGCTCCAACGCCGCCAGCGCACAATTTTCAATTTGCCAATTGTAGCAGTAAACTTTATAGCTGTATTTTTTGTGCCTCCCCCCTAACTTATTTTTACCTGTGCTGTTTACCGTTAGCTTGGTGTGCATGTGATTGGCCTTAGGTGTTGCTGCCAAGTACTTTGGCCATTTACCTCAGCCTCCACACGCCTGTTCTGCTTCACCTGCCCAGCATGTGTGTGTGTGTGTGCGTGTGTGGGTTGGCCTTATTAATTTGCGACAATTGGTCAGACCATTAGCCAGACTGACAGACTGACTGACTGACTGACCAGCAGGTGTGGGCGTGTCCACCACAATTCCACTCTGCGTACGCCATCATTTACTCAGGAATTCTGGCATGAAATTAATGAGCATATATTTTTGATTTAATAAACTTGGATGCCCCCAGAGATAATTTCCTATATGCTGCTCTGTTGACAATCATTCAACGAGCCATGCAGTGTTTAATTTTTTTTCTTCCGTCAATTATGTGATTGTAGGAAATAAACGTTTATTTAAAAAAAAAGTTCTTTAATTTTTTGAGCTTTATCAAGAATAAATAATTTTTTTAAATATATCCAAATGTTGTCTGCTGTTTATTTAATAGGTTTATTAATTAAATACAAATATATAAATTATATATATGATTTATAGTCATGTGTTGGAACTTACCTTGATCTGTGCTTTGTACAACAAGCAATAAAATTTATTTTTAGATTATCAGCAACAATTCGTTATTCGACTAATTAGCAGCCATATTTAACAGATATCAACAACAAAAATTCTAATTACACCCAACTATATAAATTCAAAGCTGACAAGTCTGTTGATTTTTAAAATTTTTTTTGTGTGCCAAGCAATTAAGGGGTATCGTTTGCGGGGTATACCCCACATAGCTATTAAATTTGACAGGCGGCGGCAGCTGCAGAAAAACTTCTAATAAATTTGATGTTGAATTTTGCGTAACTGCGGCATTTGCAACATGTAAGCGTGCAGCGTTGTCTGTTCATTAGTTTGCTGGGTAATTTGAAACAAAAGAAACACACACACGAGCACACACACACACACACACTGGACAATTCATTAGACACACGCTGTTTTGCATGATTCTTGCAATTTGCAACAAAATACATATTTTGCACAAACATGACCTAATTTTTTTTTTTTGTTAACTGTTGCTGTTGGACATGTGCAACAGAATCCAAAAAGCCAGCAGGGCGTCTGCATGTGTGTGTGTGTGTGTGCGCGGCACGAGTTCAAAGTGAAATCCATAATGAATCGCAGCGCCCTCAACTCAACTCGGAACTCAATCGACTTCAAAAATTCACATGGCCGCAATTTGTTGGCAATGCTTCAGAACCTAATCAACACATCATCAATAACAGTGGGAAATCATTTGTTCTATGTGCACACAAACCAATCATTTTGTGTGTGTGTGTGTGTGTGTGTGTGTGTGTTTGTGTGTTTGTTTCTATTTTCTTTCTGTGTTTTTGATTTGGAGTCGCGTTCGCCGTGTGGGAGATTAATCACACGGGGCCATAGGCTGAAGCGTGAAATGCAAACAAACAAAAAGTTGGACAGACGGACAGTTGGACAGACTGGACAGTCAGACAGACAGCTGGACGTTGATTATACACAGCACATCGCATTGCCGGCGAGCGCTGAAAACTTAATGAAAGCAAGCGAATTTCTGTGGCTTTTCATTTGGTTTTATTTCTCCTTTATTTTTGTTTTTTTTGGTTTTTTTGGTTTTGGTGTGCACTGACCCGACACGCCCACAGCTGACCAGCCGCCCACTGTGTCAGCGCCTGGCAATTTGATTGCCACCGTGTGTGGGCGATTTGGCTGCCCGGCCACGCCCACAGGCAGCCCGCCTGCAATTGATGCCCGCAATTATCTAAAGCTGCACAAACAATGCGCAAATTAAATGCAATAAACAAAATGCTGAGATGCAGGCGGAGGTGTGTGTGTGTGTGTGTAGAGTTTTTTTTTTTTTGTTGGGGGCAAATAAGAGCAATGTAAATATTTTATGCCACAATTTGCGCGTTGATTTGTTGCATATTACAAAAAGGCAACCGCAGAGCCCGCCGGCTACGTGGGCTGCCAATCCGACCAAGCCTGATGTTGTGTTTGTTGTTGTTGTGGTGCAATTAGCTGCTGGTTTGCTCATATTTTGCGGCCAACCTGGCGGCGGGTGGTGGTGGTGCTGCTGCTGCTGCTGATGTTGGTGGTTAAAGCATGGCGCTCCCGTAATATGCTCATAAATGCGCTAATGGACAGCAACGAGTGTGCCTTAAAGCTTTGTGTGTGTGTGTGTGCCTGTGTGTGTGTGTGTGTGCATTACCTGTGGTGCTGTTAACCAATTGCCAAATCAGCCAACTGGCTGCCGTTGACCGTAACACGCGCCACAGCATTTGGGGGCGCGCCACATTATCTAACTCTATATCTCTATATCTCAATCTCTATTTATCGCTCCACTAAAGCGACCTTCAAAAAATTCAGTTCTAGTTGCTGCTAGTCTTAATTCATAAATTTCAACTGTGTTTATTAATTTAGAGAACCAATAAATTGATTCGTCTTATAAATTGATTTTGCAACAACATTCAAATACATTTTTTTGCATTTTATTTTCGATTTGAAATTTAGTTGCTGCTGGTCTTAATTCCCAATGAATTTTAAAGAACCAATAAATTGATTCGTCTTATAAATTGATTCTGCAACAACATTTAAGTAAATTTTGAGTTTAACACATTTATTTCTTATTTTTTATTGATTGCATTTTATTTTCGATTTGGAATTTAGTTTTAGTTGTTGATGGTCTTAATTCATAATGAATTTTAGCTGTGTTTATTAATTTACAGAAGCAATAAATTGATTCGTCTTCTAAATTGTTTGTGCAACAACATTCAAATAAATTTTGAGCTTGCATTTTATTCTCGATTTGGGATTCCGTTTTAGTTGCTGCTCGTCTTAATTCTTAATGCATATTTGATTCTGTTTAAATTATTCTTCTTATAAATTGATTCTGCAATTCTGAGCTAGAAACATTTAATCTAATTTCTTTTTCATTAATTGTATTTTATTTTCGATTTGGAATTTTGTTTCTGCTGGTCTTAATCCTGAATGAATTTTGACTCTGCTTAAATTTAAATTAAACATAAATTAATATAAATTATAATTTGATTCTGCAATTCTGAGCTAGAAAACATTTAATTTTTTGATTGCACTTTATTATCAATAAAAAATATTTTGTTTAGTTATTTTAAATCTTTTCTATTTAATTGTTTTATTTTTTGCATTTTTGTTAATGCTTGCCTCATCAGTTCTTAAGTTTTTTATATACATTTTTAACTTCTTTTTCTATATCTGTATTTTTGAATCATCATCATTAGCATTTTTGTGTGTTATGCAATATTTGAACTGGCAAATTACCTGCACAGAAAAAAATATATATGTATTCTCTGAATAATTCTTTCAAAATTTTTGGTGGTTTTCTTAGTCATCATTAGCTGTAGCCTGATCATTATCATTATCATTATCGTTTTCAATCCACAGCAATCTTGTAAGCGACCTTCGCAGCTGATTTTGCTGGCTTTAAAGCTCAGTTTAATAGAATTCATTTGACTTGTCATTGTTTTTTTTTTTATTTGGTGTTTTCTTTGCCGTGTAAACTTATGCATTTATTCATGCGCTCATTGCCTCAATTAATGCGACATTGAGCGCAATTTGTCGTTTGTCATTAATCTTCTTTTCATTTTCGTTTGGGTCGGTCGCGCCTTTTGCGCTCTTGGCCAAAAATAATTTTAGGCCGCCACAATTTTGGCATTTCTGTTAAAGTGGTAACTTGAGTTGCTGCTGCTGCTGTTGCTGTTGCAGGAAATCGCAAGTCGTTGTCAGCTGCTCAACAAATTTATCACAAAAGGGAATTTCTCACTGCCCTGCAGTTACTTGACAAAAGACTTTTGGCGTAACGACTTTGGCGCTGGCTAATAGACTATAGACCATAGCCAAAGCCAAAGCTGTGACGCACTTGCCACATTGCTGCAGCCCGAGGCTCGCACTCAGTTGCCATGGCCAGAGCGTGGGCCCGCTCGATGATGCTGCAGTTCAAACTGGTCCCCTGGGGCCTGGGGCCAGGGCCTGGTTTGGCCCACATGCGCGCCACATTGTCAGGGCTCCTTTGTTATCAATTCAAGTGGAACGTATTACGTGCATTAGTATCCTTTTGCTCAAGCTGTGTGTGTGTGTGTGCTATCGGGTTGTACTATGCGTATTTATTTCACTGTGTCAAGTTCTTTTGTGTCGACTTGCAAGATTTATGACACTTTTGTTTAAGCCAAAGCCAAAGCCAAAAGCTTTTTAAACGTGCCGAGTCCTCGCTCCTCGTTCCTTACTCAATGCAAAATCGATGGCGATGCTTATCACAATTCTCGTTGCCTCGTTGTTGTTGCTGTTGTTGGTGGTTTTTTTTTTCAGCTTGGCTTTTGGTTAGCTGGCAGCTTGTCATAATTTTGTGAAGAGCGCTTGGCTTAATTTTGTGTGCGCGAGTGAAAGATTTGAGCTACCCACAGCCGCAGATTCAGATAAGTTGTGTAGCTTGATTTATGCTTGACACGCTTATTGAAAAGCCATAAAAAAATGGTTGCTGCTGCAGCTAGGGGGTACTTTGTAACGGGGTCATCAGCTGATAGCATTTGATTTATACGACACAAAAAAAACTATATATATTTTTATCTGCTCCGCGCAACGTGTCGTATGAGTGACATTAGTGGAAAAGCCAAGCCAACTAACAAGCGTGGCTAAAAAGAAGACAACAACAACAGCTTGAAAATAAACACAGTTAGCCTTTTGCATACACACTGATAAGGCTACAACAATAAGCAGCAGAAGTTGAAGTAGCAGCAACAGCAACCTGTCCTTGCCACAGTCCGTATGTGGCACCCACCCAGCTGCCACCCCCTCCCCCATCCTCCTTTCGGGAGTGTTGCAGATGCAACTGCGACAGTCGGTTCGCCGCGGCATATACTTAACAGTAAAATAAATATTTTACTATAAATCATGCATTAGAGCCGGCAGCGGGCTGGCTGCCTGCCTTGTTACCTGTCACATGTTGCCAGCCACATCAGCAGCACTGACAGGATGGTGCCAGGGGGGGTGCAGGGGGGTGCAGAGGATGCCAGCGGCAGTCTCACGACTTTTGCCAACGCTCGGAAGTAACACACATTTAGCGCTCAAGCAGCCAAAAATACTCGCTAAAGAGCAGCCAGTTAGACAGGCAGACAGACAGAGAGTCAGCCAGGACAGCGGATGGGAGGAGGGGTGACAGGCTGACAGGCAGGATTGTCATAGCATACATGTTTGTCGGTGTTGACAAATTAGCTGAAAAAAAGCCAAATTTATTTGTAAAAGAAATTCCACTTGAGTGGAATGTTTTGTTTTATAATTACATTTAAATATTTTTAATTTTAATTTATTTTATAATTCTATTTATTTTATTATTATTTTTTTAATTTAAATTTCATAAAATATGTATTTTTATGTATTCATTATAATTTGTATTATTACTAAACAATTTTAAAATATTATTAGCTTAAATATCTCAATCTTGACTGAATACAATTTTTAATTTAATACAAATTTTGGCTAAGAAATAAAAGCAAGCCAATTGCAGCAGCAGCAATGCAACCCAGCTTAGCCGTATAAAAGCTAACTAGCTCAGCACTGACACCAATGCGATTTTACTTGCTGCTTTGAGGCGACATTTTGCATAGCAGGAAAATGTTTATAAATAAATTGCAAGCGATATATTTGATATTTTATTTCATTTATTTATGCGTCGCATTGCAACTGCCACAATAAAAAAGAAGAAGAAGAAAAACAGACACAACAAATGGCAAACATAGCCAACATTATTACGTATACGATATGTGTGTGTGCCACAACGGCTTTTCCCAAAAGGCAAAACCAAAGGCAACAACAACAACAACAAAAACAGCAGCAACAATATCAGAAATTGCAACAGCAACGCATGCGCAAATGCGCCAATGGTCAAGGCAGCCACAGTTGCAGCACCTAGCTGCCCCAGCCCCAACCCTCCCCCCGCACTAAAAAAAATCCACAGCCCATTGCCGTCTCCATCTTCGTCTCGGCCTCGTAATCGATGAGCTGCTGCGCATTTGGTCAATAAACGCATTTCTGTCATTTTTTTTCGCAGCGCAAAATTTATGGCGCGACTTTGGCTCCAACTCTGACTATTGGCGGCTCTAAGCAGCGGCAGCAAGAGCGGCAGCGGCTTGCCAAATGCCATTTTCATTTGACTTTGACATTAATTTGTGGCCGCACTTTGCCTTAACCAGGAAGTTGCTGGCATAGCGCAAATATTTATACATTAGCATGATTTAGAGAGCATTGCACTCGCACTCGCACTCAGATGAAGTGACATCTCTAATGCAATGTTGCATCGGCACTTGCCAGCTTCTGTTGCAGTTGCAACAATGTAGTTTTCCTTTTGGGCCCATTGTCAGCGGCTGTGGCTAACAAGCTGTTGGCCCCTGCGATTTATGCGTGCAAAATGATGAGAACGTGCTCGATGGCCAAGGATGGGATTTGTTTTTGTTTTTTGTTTTTTGGTGAACTGCCTGCCGCATTGTCATTATTATTTGTGTGCCAGTGGCAGTTGGGTTATTTATGGGTCTTTGGGTGAACCAACGGCGTTTTGAGACAAACCGCTTTACCGGTAAATCGGTAAATCACAAATCTGCCCAACTGCAACAGCAGCAACCGCTGCTGCAACGGTGCAACTAACAAGTGCGCACTTTGTCCCTCCCCGAAAGAAAACCTGCCTTTTGTGGCCAACTGACAACGAGCTGGGTTTATTAAATTTATGCAAATTTTATTTATAAACGACTGTCGAGTCAAAGCTGTCGCATCTCGTTGCAGTTCATCCGATGTATGTATGTATATGGCCAAATCCTACGCCTCTCTGGGCCATGAGCTGCCAGCTCATGTGTGCAATTCTGATTTTGTTGGCAGATTTTGTCTCTCTCTCTCTCTCTCTCTCTCTCTCGTATGATTTTTGATTTAGTTTGAGAGCTGATTGGTTTCCAGACATCGCATCCACGGCATTGGGCTGACACGAGGCGCGGGCGTCGCTCGATTGGCATGTCTTTATTATAAGCCTTGCTTGCAACGTGCCTCATGCCGCATGCCGCAGGCAGCTTCAACATTTGCAATGCCTTGATTTATATGCTAAAGAGCTGGCAGCTGACGGCAGCCGTTGGCAAACTTGTCACTTGGTTTCAAAAATTGATTTGACAGCCGCAGCAAAGTTCAAAACGCAGCCAACAGTGACCCAAATAAATAATCGAATGTTTTGTCATTAATCAATTTAAATTAACTCGCCTAATTCTTGGCCCAATTTTTGTGATTTTGGTACAGCTAGCCGTGCCTCAAACAGCGTGCAGCTTATTAAATATTAATTTTTAATTAAGTGCCCCAAAGGCAACAAAAATAACAATAGCAGCAACAGCAGCAAAATCAAAAGCGGAAACAAAGTCAGAAATGTTAATTGTAAACTGGGTCGAACACTTCGAACGAGCGCGTTGTTTAATATGTATCTGATAGATACGCACAGTGCAACGTACTGAAAAGATATTCATTAAAAATACATAGCAACAACGGCAACTACAACAACAACAACAACAACGTGTGTGTGTACAGGGGATGGATCAGTTTACACACACACATACACTCACACACACGCCTCAGTCCCTCAAAAATAATTGCGTGCCATTGCGGGGGGCGTGCAACATGAAGCACACATAAAAAAGGGCGCGAGATTAAAAAATAACAAGCTTAAAAATGCGCATAAATAACCGAAAATTGAAACAAACCAAAAAACAAAAGGTATTTGCACTGCAAGGCGTGGCACAAAATTGTGGTGTGATTTGGTTCAGCGGAATTTTGGTAATTTAGCTAATGGAAAACGCGGAACCAAATTAATTGACCTTAAATTATGCACAAAATATTGTTCAAGAATTTTAAATATGTAACAAAATTTTATTAATAGATGTACTTAATTCATAGCACTCAAATTACAATAAAATATAATTGAAGTACTTTTAATTAATACTTTATTTAATATTTATGTACACTTATTGCGAAGAATAGCTTTAAAATAATATAAAACATTGTTCCCTTTTACTTCATTTCTATTTATCACGCTTGCTCTCGCTCTCTCTGTCTCTCAACTATGTAAAACAAAAAAATAATCATAATTGGAAAATATTTAATTCATAACATTTAAATTACACTTAAATATAATGCAAGTACTTTTTTCTTAACTTAAATTATACACAAAATAATTTTTCAAATATTTCAAATATGTAAAAAAAAAAGAATAGTAATAAATGTTTGTAATTCATAACAATTAAAATTTCAATAAAATATTTTTTTATTACATTTATGTATTTACTCTTAATTAATACTTCACTTATGATTAATTTAATTTTATAAATTTTTTTCCACTAAATTATTCACTATCAAGAATAGTTTTTAAATAATATACTCCATTTCTATTTTGCACTCTCTCTCTCTCTCTCTCTCTCACTCTCTGCCCCACAACTTTTTGCCCACTTGAACAGTGAATTTCCATTAATTTGAGTGGATAAAATTCAATAGATATTTTGATGGATCCAAGTAGCTCCCTCAAGCTGCGCAGCACTTTAAGCTCTTTCATCTATCACAACATTTATTTGAAGAGTGTAGAATTTGGTGGAAAGTAAACGCCAACGTTGCTCGCTGGAGGCCCACACTTAACCCATTGTGGCCGGCAATTGTTGTGGGCCATGTGACAGTTGGCTGTCAGTAATTTGACACTTTCACTGGCCACACAGTTTTGATGGACAATTGCTGCTGCTGCTGCAACATCGCAAAAAACAAAAAAAATTGATACCAATGAAATAAACAGCTGGCCCAGCCCTTGATTTGATTTCGTTTCGCGCGCGCACTACATGAATATGGCCAAAAAGAGTTAATGACCTTTTTAAAGCGTTATTTTTTTGCGTTTTGTCTTTTTTTAAGTCTTTTCTTTCTGTGTTGAGTGGCCCGCCCCCTGGCGCAATTGCACGCCCACTCCACGCGCTCGCTTTGCCAATTTAACACCTTTCTATTCTGCGTCTGACTGTGCGGCCTTTTACCCAGCTCGCCAAACACATGACCGGCAATAGGCCAGCCGCTTTTTTGGCCATGCCAACAACATCTGCCTCTTGGCCGTTACAATTCAATTGTTACAAATTAACTGGCCGCACTAATGTTTCACGCTTGCTTAGCCGCAACAATTTTTAGACTCCAGCTTCAAGCTTCGATATTGATGCTTGACTCTGGATTGGTATCTGCTCGTGGGTGCCAACAACAACAACAACAATAACAACAACAACAACCGCAAAACCGCTGACACAGTGCCCTTTGCCATCGACATTGCCAAACGCCGCCCCCCTCCAGTTCACCCCTGCCCCTCGTATCACAGACTCCTCCTCGCGCTCATTTACATCCGCATTGTTTGGCATCTCATCCATGAAATTTATATCTTGGCCAAGTGAAAGGTGGCTGACTCTGCCTACCTACCTGACTCTCTGACTGTCTGTCTGTCTCTCCAATTTATGGTTTATTTATTTGCCAAAATGTTTGTTCTCCCACGCTGCTAATTAATATACAAATTACGTCGCCTAATCAGCCATGGCCCAGAGCTTGTGGCTTTGCTATTGGTATGAGTATTGGTATTTCAATTGCAAATGTATGCGGCAATTGGGCCAAAAACAATGTCGCTGCCACACCCTCCTAACGTACGTGCAACTGGCTTTTGGGGCGGGTTGGATGATTAATGCGCCGCGACAGCCAAGGACAAGAACGACAGGATTTTGGGGGCTCAGCTTAGTCACCTGGCTCGGCATTTGTCTCCAGTTCAGAGACTCGACTCGACTCGACTTCAGATATAAATTCAAATTGTGTCATTTACATCGGCGGCGGCTGCTTATCGACGACAGCCACTGACAAACTGTCCCGGCAATGAGGCTGAAGCTGGCGAGTTGCAGTTGCAGCTAAAGTTCGAGTTGCACTTGGAGCTGTTCAGCCTGACAAACCTGCAACAACAACAACAACTACAAAGTTGACATCGCCATCGGTTTCCATTTCGACTTTGGCATCGCCTGACATGTCTGCAAGTCTGAAGTTGTCGTCGTGTCAGTGGGGGAAATATACTAGACATAGATTTCCAGTTTCATTTTGCGGTTGGCCATTTTATTATATTTGGTTTTTATATTTTTTATTATTATTTTTTGTGGTTCATGTTTAGCGAGAGTTGCTTGGCAAATCAGAAAGAAATGTTAAAAAAATAGAAAAATATATGCTACTTTTGGAAAATTAATTCTTAATTTAAACATGGTAAGCAGACTATAAAAAAGGATTTTATAAAATAATTTTTACTATATTTTCTCTAAATTGAATAAAATTAAATTAAATTATTTAAAAGTAGTCGAAAAGTTGATTATAAACTAATGTTGGATATAAGTAAAAATTAAATCAATTTTCTACTTCTAAAATTTCAAACACAAATTTCTGTAGTGACCCTCGCTGTTTGAACGCAGGTTTTTTATTTTAAAAATTATCTCTCAGTTATTTATTACGAATTTAATTTAATAAATTTCTACTTTTAAATTTTAGTTTAAGTCTCGCTTTCACAAGTTTCTGTGGCAACCCTCGCTGTTTTGGCTTGTGCTACACATACATAGATTATTTATGAACGCAGGTTTTTCATTTTAATGGCAGACATTAGCCGCCCTGCGGCTAGCTGCGATCTGTTCTAATTGGTTTATAGATTTGTCTGCTCGATTTCGCTGCGCTCGATTGCCAATTGCTTTATTAATGGCCATTTGGCTGTGGACTTGGCCCGGACTTGGATCTGGGGTCTCCGATCTGGGCCTGGGTTAATGTCATCCGTGGCCGCCGGCTGGCCACAGAGTGTGGCAAATACGTATCGGATAAGTAAAAGTTATACGGCCAAAGTATGTCACGGAAATGACTTGGTTAAAATGCGTGCAGCTGCCTGGCAGGTTAGGGGGGTAGGGGTTTCGAGGGGGGGATTTTTGTGGTGTGGCTGTTGAATAGTTGCATTAATAAACAGCAAAATAGAAATCGAAACGAACTGCTGAGCCAGCGAAGCGGAGGAGGCCCTGCAGCATCTTTGCCGCACATGGGCATTGCCAAGACAAGCAGCAGCAACAACAACAGCAGCAACAACAGCAACAGCAACAGCAACAACCCAAGTCAAGGCACATCCTTTAATGGCAGTCCGTGTTCGTTCGTCTGTCTGCCGGCCGCCTGTCGCGCCTACTGCGTCAGTCAGTCAGCGAAGCGAGGCCAACAGCAACAACAGCAGCAGCAACTGTTGTTGTTGTTGTTGCCCACTTGAACATGTAGTGCAGTCATCGTCGCGCATTTTAAGAGCCCCACAACTAAATGCAACTCTCAACACGGCAACTTGGCAAGGACCGAGAAGTGAGCACTGCCTAGACAGGCCACAAGACACGACAGCAACAGCAACAACTGCAACAGCAACAGAAACAACTGCAACACAAGCAACAGACGCATCGTCAAACATATAGGCTATGTGCTATAACTCATTAATATTAAATGCTGCTAGCAAGACAAGCCCCTTAGTCAGAAACACATACACACACACACACACACACACACACACACACACTTGGTGTGTCTGTGCCTCGAAAAAAAATTTATGCGCATTTTGTTTCAATTTCATACACACGTGACTTGTAAATTATCCAGTGATGTGGCAAACGCGGAGCGTGGAGCGGGGGCAGGGCGGGGGGCGTGCCCAGGTCCCAGGACCAATGGCGACAGGATGAGCAGCAGGACGCAGTGTCTCAGCCGCAAGTCTCAAGTGACGTGCTCCAAACGATTTCTTTTAAAATGATAATTGCACAGGCGACAAAGCAAAAAAAAAAAAGCAGCAGACAAAAAAAAAATAGGGGGAAAAAAATTATGCGACTGGCAGACACGCCCACGCGCGTTCAGATTGAGGTACAGAGATACGTGTGTTGCAGCACACACACACACACACACACACACATGCGAGGCATGCAAATTTCTGCTGCAGGCCGCAAAACAAAAAGTAATCAATTTTGTTGTGGCGTGTTTGCTAACCAAAAATGCAAAAAAAAAAAAACAAAAAACAAAAGTGAAAACGGTTAATTTTGAGTGTGTTGCCGAAGAGTAAATACTCCGCCGATATATATATATATATCTATGTCAAACAAATTGTTCAGATAGAATATAAAATAAAAAATTGCAATTGGTTAAACAGAAAATTAAAAACCAACATAGTTTTTAATCAATATGCTTGAAAACTTTGAGCTTGGCTATAAAAGAAAATCAGTTACACAATTTGTGTTAACTTTTTAACATGCCCCGTAAGAAAGGTGTTCAAAATGCGCAGGCAACAAAAATTATGGCTGCGACAGAAAGCAAAAGTTAAGCGAGAACTGTGACAACAAAAGTCGCCCCAAAAAAAAAAAAAAGTGAAAATTATGACACGTTTTTGTTGTGTGAAATTTCAGTTATAAAGTCATAAATACGCATATTAGCCTCATTTTATGTGTGGCCAAAGGCATATATAAGATATAGTTGGATATGTGTGTGTGTGTTTTTTGTGTGTGGGTCGCACATTTTTTTTTTGCTGTCAAGATGCGGTTCTCATGGCGTAATTAAGCATAATTACACATGTCAACAAAGTTGTGGAGCTAAAGTTTTAGCTGGAACTGAAAACTGAAGCTGGGCCGCATTCGCAGTTGGTTTATTTTGACAGATTTCACAAAGTGTGTGTGTGTGTGTGTGGCATATGCAGGAAATGTTAAAACTCATGGCATTGTTGGTACAACTATCCAACTAACTGACTGACGGACGGACTGACGGACTGACTGACAAGCTTGTAGCTGGATTCCCTTTTGGTAATTATTAGCATGCAACTTCTGCCAATCAGTTTGTGGTCAACATTAAGGCCCTGCCCTAAGTCTTTCGCTCCAAATGATCCCAGCCAGCATTCTGACCAAAAAAGAGCAGCACAACACGTTAATAACAACAACAAAATAAAGTAAAAATAAAAAAAGAAATACCTCAACTTGTGATGGCCTGTAACCCAGCCGTATTTCAGTTCTCATCTGCCTCGATGGCAATGTCTGCGTCTTCGTCTGCGGTTGATTTTTATGGTTTCATTAGTACTCCACATGCTGCATGCTACATGGGGCTACATGGTAGATGGGCAGATGGGGCTACATGGTCTCGGATTCGTCTGGCTGCGCATGCGTAGAGTCAAGTTTTGCTGCGGCCAAGTCGATGTCGATGCTGGCCTGAGAAAATTCTACTGACCCACAGAACTTTAACTTTTTGAGTGGCATTGTTCAATTTTACAACAGACAAACAACAACAACTGGCAACAGAAAGCTACGAAATTTCACAAGCCTGTTGGCCATTTTCTATAAAAGCCGCCTTCTTGTTGCTGTTCGGACTCTGCGGTTTCAGTTTTAACTCAGCCTCGGCCATATTATTGATGCCACGGCAACTGCTTTTGGGCTGATCAGGCACAATTTTTGAAACCACAAAGTTTAGCTTGATGCAACTAGAGGCAACTTGCAGCATAATTATTGAGTTCAGACACACGTGTGGCAAATATCTGACCACAATTTGATACAAATTTGCTGCACAAAACTTGCAACTGGGCTGTGCGACATATTTGCTGGGCAAGAAATTGCGGAAATTGCCAATCGAAATGGAAAACATTTTCATTATTTGCTGCCGCTTTTGGCCATAAACTAGCCGACTGCCCAGGTGGGTGTGTGTGTGTGTGTGTGTGTGTGTTGTGCCACAAATTTATAGCTGGCTACATAAATTTGTTGCCACACAAAACATATTTTGCCAGCAACGCGCAAAATTGTCAACTCGACCATCTACAGCTTTTCCGACTTTTCCGGCTATTCATATTTGTTTTTTTCTGCTTTTTTTTTTTGCATGCCGTTTGGCATTGCCATTGATTTATAACAATTTGTTAACCACGTTGCCGCCAAGTGCTATAAATAAGAAGTTTGCAATTAATCGAGCCAGCCTTCTGGCTAATAACTTTTAGCAGTCACATAAATTAAGGCTTTTGGCCATTTTACAGATTTGATCGCATGTCAGCACCGAGTTTCTAGAGACGCGTTTCTAAGGCGCCATAAAGATGGCCGCTGGACATGCTGCATGCCACATGTGGCGCATTCGCGCCCGCTGCGAGGCAATTAGCCGCCACACACACGCAGGATATAAGTCCTTCAAGCTTAACGATCAGGTCCCTGACTCAAAATTCAAATGTGCCAAAAAGGTGTGCCAATTGCTGTTGTTGTTGCTGTTGTTGCTGGCGCGCCCTGTGATTTATGTAATGCATTCAAAATGCGACTTTTTCGGCTGCAGCAGCACAGGGTGTGGGTGAGGGGGGAGGAGGGGTAGTCAACAGTCGCAGCCATAAATATGTCAATATAAACAGCCAGACACAACTGCAGCAATAACAACAAGCGAAACATTTCAATAAAAATCAAAATCAATAGCAAAAGTTTTCAAAAGAAAAGCAACGACGAATAAATACCCTTTTTCGAGTTGCAGTAAAAATTAATTTGAATTAAATGTCTGCTTTTCCATGCCAGAAACTATTTTAAGGCAGTTCATTTAAAAAATTTTTTTTTGCTTTTTATTGATCTTTTTATTTATTTGTTCAGGCCGCAAACAGGGTGCAGGATACCCTTTTATCTGTCTTTATTTAAAAATTGGTTCTGAATTTTATGCTCGTACTATTTTCAAATCAATTTTTACAAACTGTTTCATAACGTTCTGCTAGTCGTACATACCCTATACTATTCTCCAGTTGCGGGTACATCTACATACACAAAAATAAACACAAATCGCGCGCCGGACGCTATCAACTTTAATGCGCCTTTGTTTCGGGTCGCCGAATGTGTTGTTGATATTTTTTGGGGGCTGTTTAGGGGGTGGCTGCCGGTTGAAAGGGGGGAGGATGAGGGGGGGGGGGGGGGGTATTGTCAATAGCCTACAAATTGGCGCAGCGCACGGCTGCAAATACATTTTTGAGTAGTTTCCACTCGTTTTGTAGCCACGGGGGTTGAGTAATCGACATCGCCAGCTAACCAACAATGCGGCGGACGGACATATCGCACAGCTCCATTGCCATCGAGTTTGCCCAGGTGTGCAAAAGCTGACGCAGCAGCAGCTACCACTGAGACACAAATGGTTGCTCATATGCAGACACGGGCGGAACAGACCCCGTTCTGTGGCACGGCGGCCCGTTTGACACCGTTGAAGGTGGCCTGCCTGGTGGCGCCCCTTACCTGGGCCACATGGCAGCAGCAAACAGGCCGCAGCAGCAGCCGCCGTGCATGACTCAGGTTCAAGTTGGCCGCATGACTTTCAGCCCGCTGACACACAAAATATATATATGTATATATATAGAAGCACATGCATATAAAATCGAATTGCAGGCGTTTATTAAAATTCGAGTAAAACGAGCCAAACCTCGACGGCAACTGAATTTGTGGCAGTTTTATTAAAAATTCAACAGCTATGCTGCAGTAAGACAGGGGTAAGGAGAAAGAGAGAGAGAGAGAGAGAGAGGGTCAAAAGGGATTGTAAGATATCAGCATGGAATATGTATATATCAGATTGCCCAGATCAGCATTTGGAATTAAAATTAAAAATATATTTAGAGAGAGAGTGGTAGAGAGAAAGAGGGAGAGTGAAAGAGAAAGATGGAAAGAGAGAGATTGAGAAAGAAGACAGAAGAGAGAGACAAAAGGGATGCAACATGCAATGCATATATCAAATTGAACAGATCAGCATTTGAATTAAAATTAAAAATATATTCAAAGAGAGAGAGAGAGAGAGAGAGAGAGAGAAAGATGAAGGGTTGCAATTCTAATAAAAATAGATATCTGTATATATCAGCTTTGAGTCTGTATTTATCAGATTAAAGAAGTAAAAAATATATTATACACAATAAAATATATTCAGGGAGAAAGAGAAAAAATTTTGAAATTTATCTACCAGATTAAACAGATCAGTATTAGAAAAGTTCTAGCCAATGTAATGAAATTAACTTTAAATAAGTAAAAATTATATTATATTTAATAAAATATATTCATAGAGCGAGAGAGAGAGAGATAGAGAGAAATTGATAAAGATAGATATCTGTATATATCAGATTGAACAGATCAGCATTAAGCAAGCTCTTACCGATTTTATTAAATTTTCAATATTAAAATCTTTTTGATTTTGATTTTTTATTAGATCGCACTCAGTTCAAGCCACAATTGTATACTTTTATCAACTTTAGTTGGGTTCGAGTTCGTGTGGGGACGTTTTTTTGGTTTTGGTGTCATTACAACAGTCAACCAAGCATTCTGGCAATTACGTTCCCACTGACCTACATCTGATTAATTTGGCTAATGTAAAGAGCCTCAAAAACAAAACACACACACACCAAAGCAAATGTTCACGAAAATTGCCTAAACACTCTCGGGGGGCATATGAGGGGTTGAACCGGGTGGGGAGGGGAACAGTAACCTACATGGCCAGCTAACTTGAATGAGTGTCAAAGCTATTTTGCGCTAATTGCCTTTTACGATTATTTTCACATTTGGACGAGCGACGCCCGACAAAAGTTCAAGCCCCCCAGAGCCAGTCTTGAAGCTGAAGCTGGTGTTGTAGTTGTTGCTGATGCTGCTGCTGCTGCTGCTGCGGCTCCAAGTGCTGCCGCACACTTACGCGCACGCATGACTTCACACAGGGAGCAGGCGACGTCCTCGTCGTCGTCATCTAAGGCATCTGTGGAGCTCGAGCTCTGGAGCATGCACGAGTGCGCCACATTACATGAAGAATGGGAGATAGCGATAAAAAGAGAGAGAGAGAGAGAGGTAGATATCTGGTAGTTAAGCATGTGTGTGTGTGTGTATCCTAACTGCAGCCGTGGCACGCAACATATTCGCTTATTAAATTGAATTAAATTTTTCGTACGTTTTATTTGCGGCACTTTTCGTGCGAGGTATGCGCTGTGAGGCCGCTGTGGGTTAATGTCACACACCAACTACAACAACAACAACAACAACGGCACAATCTTTCAGAACTGCGCAACCTCATAGATAGGGGACAACAACAACAACAACAACAACAAACGAGTGTCGAATGTCAGTGCGCTTAGCTTTTGTTATTATGGTCAATTATGGCTAACGGCAACGAATCGTCGAATAGTCGTCCGTCCGTCCGTCTATGCGACAATGGTAAATATGATATTGATGATGCCTCGTAATTGTGGGCGTGCCCAAATGCCCAACTAACTGACCCAGTTAAACAGCAGGCAACGGTCTAATGCCAGTTTTGACACGTGCATTTCATTTTTCCCGACACCCAAAATCAATTTACTCTGTGTGCCCACTTACAAAACACACACACACACACACACACACACACACACACACACACCAACACCTGGTGCTTATGATTAATAATTTTCAATAATTGCGCAATGACCTTGTCCGGAGAGCCGGAAAGAAAAGCCCATACTCGGTCATTAATTGAATTTTAATCAGCCGCAAATCGGTCAAAAATATGAGAACAAAAACGCAAAAAAATAGAAATCGAGAAAAAAAATTAAGATAAATATAACGAAGATCAAAATACCCTACAGAAGCTGTAAAAAGTAACAAAGAGTGAGAGAGGCTGATCTAATTATCTAGAGTTGAAAAAATTAAATTATATTTATGACATTCAAAATATAATTTGATTTTTTGAAATTATTAAAAAAATTTGTTCTATTAAGAAACTCAATGCATAATCTTCAAGTTAACTTATTATTTAGCATATATAGTATATAATGCGAAACGAACATTGTGACCAACTTAATGATGGTGTTATTATGCCAAGGTTGCAAGGGTATAAATAATATTTAACAATTGCTGTTTGCCTTTTGTACAATAGTTAATCATGCTGGCAAAGTTAAAGCAGCTGGCTATAGATATATAGTCTTGTATGTACATATATATTTATATATATTCAAATTTGCTGACTTGCTCATCGGCTCATTGGCGCATGGCTATAAATAAACGCGCTCATTCTAAGCTTAGATTAATGTGTGCGCCTACGAAAAAGATTATATAAAAAATAAAAAAAGAAATAAAAATTATTTATAGGAAGGGGGGAAACATGTTTAGGAGTACCTACATAGATAGAAGATAGAATGCGAAGATTGCCAAGATCGTTGAGTACTTCCAGGCAAAAGGCAATCATCTAATCGAGCACTTGGCACTTAATTACCAGGGAGTTCTTATTGCTGTTGTTGTTGTTGTTGTAACTATTACAAAGTGGCGCTATATAATTTTCAAACAGCCATTAAAACAAACTCCTCAAACATAAACTGTTGTTTGTTGTTGTCAGAGTCATGTTTTTTTATAGGTTTTATAAGTAACGCTGTAAGTACTTATAAAAAAGCAACTGTAGTAAAGTGTTTCGTTTGTCTGTCCGTCTGTCGGCTGGCCAATGCCAAGGCTAAGGTCAGTGAGGTCATCATCAGAGACTCATCGGCTGCTAACGCTAAAGACTTTGCCTAACCACATAATTCTAGCCATAATAATAATAATGTATTCAAATGTCTGTCAAGTGATCGTAATCAGAAACCCATTCTATGCAGACAGCCGGACATAATCCGTGAGGCAATCTGTTAAGCGTTATGTCAATGCAACTGGCAATTTCGGGGCGTGGCACAGCCGAGTGTCAGTCGCAACAAATGCATTAAAGATTGAGCACTCCAATGGCATAATTGATTACGCCAAGGTGTCGCAATTAGCCCGGTCGAAAACAAAAGAAAACTCCATTTGGAAAGTTGTTTGGCCACAGGAAATACTCACAATAGAAATTGACACGCATTCAATTCGAAAAATTCGAGTGTAATGAATGCGTTTTTAAGTGCATTCACGAATGTAATAGAAACAGAAAAAAATACACGTGCACTTTTTGGGCCAACTGCAACATAAATTACAAATTAATTGAATCGTGACTGTGGCGCAGTTAACAATTAATGAAAATGGCTTTGTCAAATGTAATCAACATGCAAATTGGCCAATAAAGCCATAAGAAATGCCTGAAACTCATTAAATACGGTCAGAACATGGTCACATCAAAATTCCGCTTAGAAGTTGATGCTGATCACATATTTAGTGGATGCATAAAACAAGCTTCAGTCCAAGGTTGGCCAACAACAAAAGCGTCGCTTTGTTTACATAAATGTGCCTTGCTTAATTTATATTTTAATTATCAATATAAAAAGCAACAACAGCAAAACACACAAAAGGTGTTAAAAAGTGAAGACGCCGCACAAAGCAACAAATTAAATAAGAGTTTGATTTGCTGAATTTTTAATACCCTAACAGTTGTTTTAGATCGTTAAGTGTGAAATATATTTTATAACAATATATATATATAGTTTATAACAAATTTATAATACCCTTTCGAAAGAGTATGTTATGATTCATTCAAATCGTAAACGTTTTGACCATATAATTTGGCAACGCGTCGTATGCGTAATTTGCAATTTGCCATTTTTGGCATTTTGACTTTGACTTATGGGCGATATAACAAATTACTTGAAATGCCATTGTTGCAAATTGATGTGATGGCCAAGTGCATGTTAACTGCAATTTGCCACACTTAATTAGCCAAAATGTCACATAAAAAGTAATTCAAATTTAAATTCAAATTAAATAAAACAAGCCGCTAGAAGGTAAATCAAACTAGAAGTTGCAGTTGGCAGTTGGCTTGTGCGGCCTGTTGTTGTTGTCACAACATGCAATCCATGTGGTGTTCTAGACCATGTTTGTGCATTTGAAATTAATTTATGCAAACATTCGTACGAACAAGTCAAGAGGCGACTCAAAAAGACATGTTGCTAAAGTAGAACTCAAAAGTCGAACTGCGGCGCATACATAAATAAATTAAAATTGCTAATGGCTGGGGCAAAGAGTCTTTGGCTTTAAGAGCTGCACGCCCATAATTAAAACCAGCAACAACGACACTAAAAAAAGCTACCCAAAAGGAAAAAGGAAAAAGAAAACCATGACCAGCTGAAGATCGCGCTGACTGTCTGCAGGGCTCATGGCATAAATCAATCAATTTATTTGCCCGTCTGCAGCAGCCAAAGAAGAAGAAGAAGCAGACGGAAAAGAAGAAGGCGACTGACAACTGGCAGTTGTAATCTCGCCAGCGGGTGCAACGAACTTCACCTTCGCAATCGCAGCTAGTTTTAGTTCCTCCTCCCACAGAAATAGAAAATAAGAAATATATATACAAAAAAAACCTGACTCAGTTCCTTTTTGTAGGAAATTTGCAACCGCAGCCCGAAATGCAATTTGCTGCACAAACTTGCGCCGTAATGCGCCATAACTCATTGACAATAGACAAACGGGGCTTAGCTGGCAGTTGCCATAAGTATGTTGCTGACCAGGCCAACAAAAAACAGCTAGAAAACATGGCCATAAGTTTAGCTGCTCGCTTAAATATGAAAATAATTTCATTTGCAGTTTGCCAAATAATTTCACGCCAAGAATTTGTCGTGATTGCGCCAAGCCAAGCAATTTACCAGAAATAGGGTGGTGGGAGAGGGGGGTAGGAGGGGTTTTTTGGCTGTCGGGGCAGGGCATGCAAATAAAGAGCGTAGCATTTTGGGCGCAGCCGCAATTGGACTGCAATTGAGGTGCTGACCATATAATTAACACTTGGCAGCTGCCAGCCAAACAGCCATTAAGCGTTTTAAGCCACTTCTTTTTTTGGTTGTTGTTATTTATTTTTTTTGTTGCTTCTTTTCTTTGGGCCATCTGCAGGTTTCAGTTACCCAAAACGTTGCCTCATCATCATCATCATTGCGATCATCATCATTATTGGTAGCAACAACGGCAGCAACACCAATAATTTAAGCTGTCATAATGAAGCCATCAGCTGTGTTAGGCAAAACAAAAAAACGAAGAACTTTGAATGCTTTCTCCAGTGCAACACACTTTTAATACCCTGCAATACTTCGATGCTACATAAATGATCATTGTTAGGGTATTTATGATTTTAATATACTTGTTTTCTTGTTTACAAGATGAAAGGCTTTCATCACAACACACGCTGGCGCCGCAGCAGCAGCATCAGCAACTGCAGCAGCAGCAACATCAAAGTATTTAAGGCTTAATCGATGGCGCTTTATTGCTTTGCCCCAACTCACTGCCACGCCCCCCTGCGCCCCACAGTTCCTTTAGCGCAATTCCCGCTCGCCGTCTAACCTGCTGTTTTTATTTTTTTGTATTTTTTTACACTTCTGCCCCGGCTACGCTTCGTTTGTGTCGACAGCAGCTTTTCATTAGACAATTTCCCAAGGGAGCGAGGGGCTTTTTGTTGCAGTTGTGGCAAGGAGAGGGGAGTGGAGAGGGGGGGAATGGTGGCAAGTGGCAAGTGGCATGCAGGGCAAGCGAGCAGATTTTCATTATGTCGAGTCGCGTCGACACTAACAACAACTTTTACTTGTGTGTGGTACATTGTTAGCTTAATTGTTGTTGTTCTTGCTGTCGCTGCCTTTTTGCTGCTGCTGTTGTTGCTGCTGTTGCTGTTAGAATGTGCGCGTTATTGAGTTACGTGCTTGGCGGCACAACAACAGCAACCAGCAATTGCAACTCGGCACGTTTGCGTTATTTAACTGTCAGCAACATCAGCAACAACAACAACAGCAACAATTGCATCAGCAGCAATTTAGCCTCAGCCTAGGCGCTAATTGACAGTGAAAATGTCGCGCACTTAACATTTGTCTTCATCATTGGCCCAAAAAGCTGTTGCAGCTGCCAATCGGCAAACGCAAAGCGGAAATCTGATCCAAGCTTTAAAGCCAGCCCACTTGCATATGATAGACGATCTCCAGCCAGACCCAAAAACAAAACCGAAACCAGAGCCTTTGCCTGGGCACGGCCCAAACCGCTGCTTATCAACGCGGCCTAATCACAAATGCAGCTCAGGCTCGCGACACCTACGCAGGCTACGCTGCGACAACAGGCGGGGGGGCTGGGGGAGGGCATCAAAAGTTGCCGCACTGCCCACGCTGGAAAAGTCAAGCGCAAAATCAGGCACAACCTATATGCATAATAAGCATTTAAATACCCTAACAGGGCTAAGACAAAATTATATTAAAAGCAAGTTTCTCCATCAGCTTTATTGATATACCTTTTTATGATAAGAAATCGTGTAAATTGTATATATATATATATATATATATATAAAGAATCTCTTTTTAACGATATAACAAGCTGATTCTCCATCAGCTTTATTGAGTTAATGTTCCAATCAAGGATAGAAAATCATGTAGATAGTATCTCTATATAAAAAGCATATCCTTTTAAAGATATCAAAAATCAGTTTCTCCATCAACTTAATTTAAGTATTCTTCCAGTCAATATCTCGATATAAAAAGGATCTTGTCGTTGTTTAAGGTTGGAGAAACCTTCAAGTACACTGTGATTTTTTGTATTAAATATATATTAAATATAGTTGGAATATGTTGATCATATTTTTATTATTATTATTATTTATTTATTTATTTTATTTTATTTATTTATTTTTTTTTTTTGAATAGTGTATTTGGCATTCGTTTGTCTCTTACCTTCCTTGTTTCTGCTGCTGAGTTTTTTTTACTATCCGCAGTTTTTCATTATGTTGAGTGAGCGAAACAAATGAAAGTTTCTGTTGTTGTTGTTGTTGTTGCTATCGATGTGTGTCTCATTAAGTGGAAGTGCATTCACGATGATGTGGATGTGGATGTGGCTGATGCTGATGCTGATGCTGATGATAGCTTCATGGCAATAGCTTTTGACGACATCAAGATAATTGTTTCCCGGTTCATAACAAGCATTCAGCGATTTTTGCACGTGGGCATGCCACAAACTCCTCCCTCCTCAACAACCCACCAGTAAACAATTTTTCTCTTCATTTTGTGAGTACCAAATTCAAAAAGAAATTATTAATTATAGCGCTGCAATTTGTTTAAGCAATCAAAATACAGTCTTTTACTATGGGTTGGCAAGGCCGCTGCCGTGGCTTTATTGTGGCTTTATTAAAAAAGAGACTTCACAAACAGTTTACAATAATACACGAGTCTCAAGCACCGTTCAAGGCTGCCAAAAGGCAGCTCAGTGTCTATGCAAATTACCATACGAAGCAAATAAATGCGATCGAGATGTAGCTGAATCTAATAATACCAAAGAAAAATATCGGAGGGGGCGCCCACGCGCAATTATTGAGCTTGGTTGACAACTTCTTTAATCAAAAGCGATTTCAGCAATCGGGGCGTGGCCGCATCGAGTTCGAGCCGCGTTCTGTTTCATTTGGCCACGTTGCGGTGTTTGCTGTTGCCTCATTACAAAATTTGACACTTTGCCTGACAGCGTTTGATTTCTGGCCGTTTTCGGCGGCGTAAATCTTTATGCTTATGTCATTTAACTTAATGGCAACAAGTCAACAGACAAACGGCTCACAAGCACCAAAGCCAAAGCCAAGCTCAAACAGACATAATAGTCCGTCGGAGCACTTGAGGCCAGGCCAAAACAGACCGAAAATAACAACAGCAACAACTGACAGCTGTTGATAGTTTATTAAACATTTTTTGGCCAGCTTACAGTTGGTAATAAGCTGTAAAAGAGTTAACTGTGTTTTGGGTCTTAGCCATGGCTTTTAATTATGCTTTAGAACCTGCGCTTAGCTTTGTTTTATATGAGTTTTTCAATAGGTCCTTGGTAGAAATCTTCCTCAAAAGCTAAGTTCCCCAACTTGGTCTCATTATTAGCTGCCACAACATTATTTGTTGTGTGTGTGTTGTTTTTTTTGTCGCCTTTTGGCCATTTTTGACAAACTGCCATAAGCGTGACTTGGCCCAGACGTGTTGACGTAGGGCAATTGTTGCCAATTGGTATCAAAAAGCGTGTGAATATAACTTAGCTTGGCTACAAATTAAGCCTTTGCCACAGTCCAAGTTTGTTTTTCTATTTCTTCATTTTGGCCATTATTGACAGCGATTTGCGGCGATTTTGACCATGAAGCAGGCCCAAATGTTGCTCGACAGCGCCTTGAGTTCAATAAGCTTTTGTTTGGCTAATTTATGCCAGACGAGCCGGCTCTGAGCCGCATCGAGGCGAGGAGTTCTTTAATTAAATTTTCAATTTAAAACACTTGAAGCTCGACAACAGCAATCTGTTGACGGGTGGGGTGTGGGCCAGCAGCAGCAGCAGCAGGCGCCAAGTTTTCATTAAGCCGCAGGCAACTTGGCCAATGTCTCGGCCTGGAAGAGGTCCGGGCCAAGTCTATTTTCATACAAATTAAATGCCACAAACTTGTTTCACTCACAATTTTTTCTGTTCTTTTTTGGTTTGTTGCCATTTGTCGACTGCTGTTGCATAGAAATTGCAAATTGATAATTGATATGCGCCACCTGTTGGCCACTGTTGACACTAAGAGGGGGCTATGCACAATTTGATTAAGTTTTTGAAATATATTTTACTTGCTTTAAATTGAGCCTGACCATTTTTATTAAATTTTTCTAGAAAACTTACTTTGAATATAATTTTGCAATAACTAATCTCAAAACCTCATTCATGTCGCACAGTGTAACACTTGTGAGCACGGTTACCTGACAAAAAAGAAAACCGTTTTCGGTTTTTTTGTATTTTGTTGGCAAAGCAAGTTATTCAATTGTCACTTAATAAAAACATTAAAATTATGATTATTATTAACTTAACTGTTTTGGGGTTTAATTGCTTAAGTTTATCTAAAATTTTTCATCTTTTTCATCTGTTGCAGGTAAGAGCGACCCCGTAAACCCAAAAAACTAGAATTGCGGCACGTGAGTAAAAGCTTCAAATGGCCGGCACTTTAAGAGAATAAAGTCAGGAGTTAATGTAGCTATAGTTTAAGCGGAATTTGTGTGTGTGTGTGTGTGTGCCGTATATCTTTGGGGCCAGACTGTTCACTTTCTCTGCTTTTAATTGCGGCCAGTTTTATTTGATGCGCGCGCTTTTAATGCATTTAAAGAGCAGCAATAACAGCAGCAGCAGCAGCAGCAACGACAACGACAACTTTTGTTTGGCTTGGCAAAAACTTTAGCCCAACTCACGTACAGAAAAAAAAATAAAATTTTTGTAAGAAGCCGCACAGAAAGAAGAGCCAGAAAACCGGTGCAAAGGACGGTGCGACGGACCGGGGCAGAACATTTAAGCAGCTTAACCCATTTCCGTGGCACATTATCATCATCATTTTATATGTCTGTTGTTGTAATTGCTGTTGTTGTTGTTGTTGTTGTCGTTCAACTGTTGCAGCATTGTGTTTTTGCTTTTTAATTTCTTTCAATTACGCCGCACTTGTCACAGGGCCCTGTATAACATGGTCGGCGGGGGAGTGAAGAGGGGCTGCTACCCTGTGAAATTCCCTCATTAATATTGCATACATAAATACGCAGACAGTCCCTTGGCTGCGATAAGCATTAAGGCTGTGTGGGTGTTTTTTTTGGTGAGCGACATTAAAGCCACTCATTAAACGGTTTTAATGTGCATATATATATATATAGACTGATTCTGTGAGAGAACTTGAGTACTTTTCGCTCTTCTCTCTTTGGGCTCTCTTAATTGGAATCATATTTTCAAGCTGTTCTCTAATTGCATAACCCACACAGATGCTGCTGCAGCAACAAACATCATTATTATCGACTTTGGCCAGGCGAAAGTTGGCAGTTGGCATCGGTCTATGACCGCATCATGGTCCAAGGAAAGTTGTTGCCTTTCTAAAAGTTAGTTATGTAGAATAGACAATGGCCAAGTTACAGCACGCCAAGTTGCAGGTTGCCAGTTGTTGTTGCTGCCTATTGCTGTTCAATTGATGCGCCAGTAACATGGCAGGCAACACAAAACCAATTTAGCAGCCCCAAAAACAGGCAAAACTCATCGCGCATGGCCAGATAAAACCACAGCCAGCCGCAGATGTAGTGGAAGATGCAGCAGCAGCAGCAGTCAGCGTAAAGGCAACGTCTACAAAATGCAGGCCGTAAAAACAAATGAAGCCAAAACCGAATGCCAGACGAGCATAGCTAATGCAACATTGCCTAATGCCATTGACTAAGCCCAACTTGACCAGGCGCACTTTCAGTTTTCAAATGGGCACCAGCTACAGCAACAACAACGGCAACAACAACAGCAACAACAGCAACTGTAACAGCAGAAGCGACGGCAACAGATAATAAGAAAATTTAGCATACTTAAATAAGCCGAATTGCAGATGCTCTTAGAATAAAATAAAATGAGACACAATACATTAATCACTTTCAGACCCACCCTGAAGAAATTTAAATTTTCTGAAAGATTTATTTTTGTCAGAAATTTTATTTGATATTTATATTTAATTCTGCTGTTATTAACAGAAATATATTTTATATGTTTTGCCAGAAACTGCGAACTTGGTTGGTAGTTAAAAAATTTTAAAGCATATATTGAAAATATTTGCAAAGTATTTTAATCACTATCAGAAGCACATATGAAATTGAAATTTGCTGAAAGAATTATCAATGCCAGAATTATGATTTAATATATATTTAATGGTTGCTGTTTTTATTTTGGCAGAAACTGTAAACTTAGTTTGCGGCTCAAAAAATAAATAAATATGTTGAAAGTATTTGCAAAATATTTTTCAGAAACGCATAATTAAATTGAAATTTTCTGAAAAATTTATCAAGACAGAAATGTTATTTGATATATATTCAAAGGCTGCTGTCTTTAGCATTTAAGAAATAAATTTTTTTATATATGTTGTTATTTACAAGCTCAGAAGTTTTAACGAACTTAAAAATATATTGAAAATATTTGCATGTGATTGAATCCCTGCAGCTCTTTAGTGTAAAAGACTAACATTTAATCTGCTTAAAAAGCCATAGTAATGCAGAGATTTGAAATTGGCTAGCTTCCCCGTTGGGCAAGTGTATCAAAGGTTCAGCTCGATTCGTTTTTATGGCAAAGTCAAATAGGAAAACAAAATAGAAGTTAATCTAATAACAAAGATTGAGCGCAATAATTTCAGCGATTGGCAGCGCAGATTTACCATGCCAAAGGAGAAGCCATCGACGAGGCAGCAGCAGACTGCAGCAGCAGCAGCAGGCAGCAAAAGTAAAACCAGCATCAAGTAAAAGGGAGCGTCGTCGTCGTCGTCTCGTCACGGATCCCAGCTATGGTCTACACTCCATGGGCCATGACTGCATGGCTAGAAAGGAGGGGGGGGGGCAGATTAGGGGGGCAGAGAGCGTGGCCAAAGGCTCGTTAGCGTTTTGGCCCAGCAAGTGCAGCAGCTGCTGCCAAATAGGAGCCGCTGCAGTCGCTTTGGCTGCACTTGTTTTGCTGTGTGTTGTGCCGTGTGTGTGTGTGTGTGTGTGTGTGTAGATAGCGTATCTAATGGTTACATTTTAGTGCATACAAACGTATCTAATCGCTTAAACGTTTTATTAAATTACGTTAGCCGAAGCTGGGGCAGGCCAATCGAACTTGTTGCATCATTGTTGGCCCAAATGGCCGTTGCCTTATTTGTTTCGTTTTGGCTATAAGCCATGACCTTGTCCAGGCTGCTGTTGATGCTGCCGAGGTTCAAGGTGAAATTTATGAGCTCGAATTTGGGTGCAATTTTCTCTATTGGTATGCATTTAAGTTTAAGTTTAACTGCAATTGCCAGCAGCAACAGCTGTTACAACAACAGCGAACAAACAAACACACATTTTGACAAGTTAAACAAGTTGACAGCTACACAAAAAAACAATATGCAAAGAGGGAGAAGGAGGGAGGGACTTAAAACTTATGCGAAGAACGAAAGTTTTTCTAGATAAACAAAGCAGGTAAAATGCCAACTAGAGGCGGCAGCTAAAATGTGGGCATGGCCCGAGCATAGAAGCAAACCAAATGCCAAAATGTTGACAATGGCGCTGCCAGAACAAAGGAAACTCAACAATGACTACGACAACAACAAAAAAACTAGAAAGAGCATCGCGGTCGGGTATAACCGGTGGCGCAATACTCGTTCACAGTGTCAAATAGTTTGTAATATGGAAACTGTGGGTTTGAAAACTTAACAAGTCAAAAATGTTGTCCGATTTGGCATGATTTTTGACCAAAAATTTAACCCCCTCAAAATCAACTTTAATATTGTTTTTTACACTAATTATGATAATTACAATCGATTAAAACTAAAAATTCGAAAATCTAAATTTTGAAAAAAATTTTTTGTTGAAAATTAACAAGGGGGAGTACATGATAATTTGATCAAAAATTTTCAAAAAATTTTATTTTCAAAACTGAAAATATTTTAAATGTAGAATCAATTTATAGGACAAATCATGATCAAAATGCCATCAAACATGAAAATCGGTTCAGTTTCGA
>SCDY01001043.1:0-38445 GCA_004143825.1 Drosophila micromelanica
ATTATTTTTCGAAAATGTACAAGGGGGGAGTACATGATTTTTTACCAAAAAATTTAAAAAAATTTTTTTTCCATAATGCATATTCCCTAAATGCAGAATAAATTTAGAGGATAAATCATGACTAAAACGCCCTCAAACATGAAAATCGGTTTAGTTTTGGCAAAGTTATGAGAGTTTGAAATATGGGCCAAAATTTTTGTAAATTTTGGCATTTTTTTTGACTAAAAATTTGATCCCCTCAGATTATTATGTTACTAATTATGATAAATGTAATCGATTAAAAACAAAAATTCGCAATTCTAAATTTTTTTATATGAATTAGAATGCTAAGCCATGGCCAACGTTTCATCAAACGTTAATTGGTTTCATTTTTGTAAAGATTAAAATGTGTTTGGAAATTTCAGAAATATACCTACATAAATATTCAGCACTAAAAATATATTAATATAAGCCAGCTTTTCTTGTGATCTACTGAAAAGTTTTGGTTCATTGCGCTAAATGAAATAAAGCGCAATGCGAGGGAAAACTTTGAAAATGATTTAATATAAATATTTGGAATGCTTTCAAGTCGAAACCCAAATACAATTTCAATTTCAATTCCATTAGCTGTTCGAAAATACAATTGATAATGCAGCGGCTGCCAAACAAGTGAAGCTGCAAAAGAAGCTCCAATCGCAACCAAAACATACATATATTTATATATAGAAGGGGTTGCGGGTGAGAATCTACTATGAACGTGTGCCAGCTGGCACACGAAAAATCAACAAACCAAGTCGCTGGACTGCAGCACCATTCGCACCAAATGACGGAAGTGTTGATAAAAGAGTCACAAAGGCAGCGAAAAATGAAGAAAAAATAAAACGAGGGGACAGGGGTTGGGTAGAGGCACTAGAAAAAAGAATAGAAAATGGAATAGAGCAAAAGACCATATATGACATGACACGAGCAAATGTTTCCGGCACAAAATGGTCGACAGGACGACAGGATAAATAGCGCAGTGGCCAAACTGATCGAATGAACAGGACAAAGGTGTTTCAAACACACACACACAAACATATACATTTGTATATATAGATTTCTATATATATATACAAAGTCATTTTATAATCAGTTATTGGTCCATTGGGCAGCCTCAAAACTCATCAAGTTTTAATATTATTGCACAATTAACGTTAGCAGGCGAGTTTTGGGTCTATATCCAACATCCGTTAGGCGGACATATCCTCGATATTACCCTGTTTTAAACACTTTAGTTTATACAGTGTTGCCCTTTCTTATCGCAAATGACATGTGAGTCACAAAAAGCAGTAAAGTTTATGCACTTCTTGCACTTTATGCCCACAATGATGATGACGATGATGATGATGACTCTGAGGTTGTCATCGCTGATTGTTAGCTTTGTGCAGAACTCACCGCCCACCGTCGACCGCCCTGCGCTTACCTCAACAAAGGTTGAAATTATTCAATTGAAATACTGTTTGTTCTGTGTGTGTTCAGCTTTTGCTTCTAAAATTACTAGTTTGCTTTTTGTGCCCAGGCGTCAGCTGGCTGGCCACATAACAAACAGAACCGTTCCAAGCCCGAACCGAAACCGAATCCAACAACTGCACCTCATCGTAACCAGCTGGAAACCTGTTCTCCTGTATAAACATTGTCAAAGTACAAAAGTAGAGTAGAAAAAAGTAGTTGGGAAAAAAAACTCAAATTACACACAGATACACAATATGGGCGGAAAATAGGGAGGCGTGGTAAATGCTGCCGTTGCTGTTGCTGCTGCATATGTTTGTTTTTCATGTTGTACGTGGCAAATGCATTGGCTCGGAATTGACAACTCGGTTAAGCTAACAATATTTGTATAGCAGAGACCAGGATAATGCATGGCTGGCCAGACGCTGGTTACCTCTGCAAATCTGGCTAATGTCAAGCCCAAAGATAGATAGAGATAGCGACACAGTGAGAGACAGAGAGGCACCGAAGCGGAGTAGAACGGTAACAGTTGTGCAATTATTTTCTGACATGCCCTAAAGGTCTAATTGTTTGCGTAGGTGTGCAAATGAAATGTAAAATCAAATGCTTGAATTTCAAAAATGTGCACAAACAACAATGGCAATCAAAAAGCGATATTTAACAGTTATCAATAAGAATTTGTCTATAGGTTAGCTATAAGAAAAAAACCAAAAAAGATTTCCCCAATGAAATATTTAACTGGTTATCTCTTTTTAAAATTTTTAAATTAACGTAACGAAGAATAAAATATCGTATATTATAGAATATTTGTTGTTTTTCATAATAATTCAAATACTACGAATTTTCAACAATGCATTTTCACGGGAAAAATAAATATGAAACTTAACTTTAAAAGCCATGAAAAATCGTGGCCAGCATTTCCCAGAATATCGACCAGGCAACTTGCCAAGTCTCAAGATAAGCGCTCACCTGCAACCAATGCGACTCAAGGCGAACCACAAAAAGAATTAAATAATACCCGTGAAAGTCAAACAGAAATGCGATGGAAAATTATTTCCGCGAAAAGAAAATAATTTACAGTTGCGCGCAAATCAAAAATTCAATGGCAAAACGATAAAAAACATTCGCAGAAAATATGCGAATTTCAAGCTGATTAAATAATTCAGAACTTTTATGAATTGCTTAGCGACAAAAAAAAGTAAACAAAAGAGAAAGAAGATATAAAAGTAAAAACAAGCTGTCACAATCCAAATACCGGCAGCAGCTGCGTTTGATGAGCCACAAGGCAGTAAAAAAAAACGAATAAAAAAAAAAAAAAAAAAAAAAAAAAATAAGATGAAAAATTTGTCATATTAAAATCGGGTTTTGGTTTTCAACCAAATGCACATAAAAGAGAAAAATATGCACCGGACGTTCAATATTAAAACAGCATTGTCATTAAAAATTAACTTTTATTTAAAAAGGCAAAAAGCTGCCGCCGCAATCGGCTTTAAAACAACGAACAACGAGAAAAAAAAAACACAACATAAAAAAGACTACTTGTCAACGAGCTGAAAATAAATAAAATAAAATGCGGGAAAAGGCCAATGCGGTTCTTTAGTTCATGAGTTTGAGGAGACAAAAAAAAAATGTATACGAAAGCAGCTTGTGACAAATGAGTGGCGAATATTTGTCACCGAACGCCACCTTTCAGAGTCTTGGGTAAAGGTTCGTGCCATTAAACGCGGGTCAAAAGGTCAGTGCATAATTTGTATGATTTTTCGAAACCAAAGTGGACTTTCAAAATCACAACAAAAGCTGCTGATTAAATTAATTAGTGCCTTTAATGAACAATCAACACAAAGTTAAGTTAACAAAAAGTGTCTCCATAAATAAATAAGATCCTATTCATATTAAATTTAACTCAAGGCTTGAAAAGCGAAAAAATAAAGAGCCATAATACATTAAAAACTTTTATTCGATACAGTAAGAACTAAACAAATTAGTAATAGGAAATGTGGTGTAACTCAATATTGATTCATAAACGCATTATATTATAACTGCTGCATTTTTCTATTTATGTTTTTTTTTGTTTTAATTGCATACCAATTAATTAAGGCTTATATTATGTTGTACTCTTTTCTTTGTAGCATACTTTTGCGCTGCAGGTCATCATCGCATAGTCATGAATTGTTTGCATCGCCTTTTCACTTTGTTTCTGCTTTGTGTTTTTGCATTAATTTTAACACAAATTTGCATTTCATTAACAACTAAAAAGATATTTGCTGTTTACGCGTTTACAGTAGGTGCGTGGAAGAGAACTTTGCCTGCAGCCGCCACGCATCATGAGCAAGTGTATTTTTTTTGCCCCGTTATAGTTGAATGAAAAGTAAATTTACAAAACGTGCTGCCAACTCTGCTATTCCTTAAGGGTTAAAAAAGCTGCCAGACAGGAATAAGCAAAAACAACAACAACAGCTACAAAAATAAAAGGGGAAAACAACGGCAAATGAAAAGCGTTGCAAAGTCGAGTAGCAAAGATGACAACATGTGGCAGCAACAGCAGCTTCTAAATGCACAACAAGTCGTGAAGCTGAAGCTGCAAAGAGGAGCAGTTGACAGGATTGTCAGGCTTTGCCGTGTGCGCACAAAAGCGCGCTTCATTATTTTGTATCCGTTGCCTTTTGTGGCACACGCACACACACACGCACACACACATATAAAAACACGCACGCGAATCCCCAAGCTTTGTAGACGCCTCAGCTGTGCGTATGTAATTTAGTGTAAATTACTTTGAGAGACCCGCACAATTTTAGTTTTTGACAGTAATTGACACACACACGCACACACTCACTAAAACAAGTTAACCAAAGTCACACACACACACACTCACACACACTAGCGACTGGTAGCATAATTTTTAATTGTGTTTGTGCGTTGTGTTAAAAACGATGCGCTTTCATTTTACTTTCTATACGCAAAAAGGTTTCTTTGTCGCCCTTCTTGACTTTTACCTCTACCTCTCAGACTTCTTCTTCACATTACGTTCGTGCCTTTCAAGGATATTTTGTGAACCGGAAATGGCAGAACTGCCTTTTTTATGCTTCTGCTCTTGCTTTTGTGGCGCCTTTCATATATTTTCTTTTTACTTCTTGGGCAGCGCCTAACAAGAATTCATTACATTTTCGGTTCATATTTGCTCTAGTGAGCATGAATTGTGGCGGGGAACGGAATGGAAATGGAACATGATGAGCATAATTCATGGATTGAAGTTTGAGGTAATTTGTAAGAGAAATGAACAATTTTCAAGACGAGCGCTTAGGGGATGCTTTTTCTTTTTTACTTCACCAAATGTCTTATGAATAAAATAAGTTAATATTTGGTAGAAAGGGCTGCTTGAAATCATTTTCAGAAATTAAAGAACTATATACAAATAAATAAAATGCCTAAATTATAAACGAATGCCTTTATGCATAATATAATTTAAATAGAAATTGTTGAGTTTAATCAGACATTACACATTTCAGGACAAAATGAGAGTACTCCTTACAATGTGTGTAAAAATTAAAACTTGTTAAATGCTTTGCTGTTATTTAAATAACAATTGCATGTGGCAAGCAATTTGCAGTTATTTGCTTTAATTTAAACTAAGTGCGCAACCAACTTTCATTACTCGCATAATCAAGTGCAAAAAGTGGTTGTTGTTTCTGTTACTGTTGTCGAGTCGTGTGCATAATTTAAGCCGAAAACACACACAACAAAATAAACACACAAAAATAACTTGAAAATAAACGCGAGCAGCTGCAAACAGCGAAAAACTAAAACAAACAATAGCTAAGCAAATAATCCATTAATGCGTCTAATCCAGGCAATGCAGCTAACGTATTTTCATTTTTAACCAATTTTTAGCCCGCTCCATTCATTTGTGCTTCTTTGAATTTCTGTTGCGACCGAGTTTCATAGCCGTGCAGCCGGCAACCACGTGTGCAGTTAGAAGCGCAATAAAAAATTAAGCACATGTATTCCAGTTATGGGTTAATAACCCGACGGACGGCACCAGGCCACCAGCAACAGCGGGGGGATGGGGTGAGGGGGGGAGTCTAAAGTCGCCACTTAATATTACTAGCAGCACTCGATGCAGCTGCTGCTGCTGCTGCTGTTACCCTTAGAGCAAGACAGAAAGCGAAAGAGAGAGAAGGCTGACTGCAATGGCGGCAAATGCAAAATGGCGGCTGCCACATGATGCACGAAGCAGGACGATGCCAACAGCAATGTTGAGCGTTGAGCATATGCAATGCATGCATATTAATAACACTAAAAACTACAGCAGCAACAGCAGCAGCAGCAGACAGTAGGACAGACGGACAAGCGGACTGAGAGACGGACAGTTGAGCGGACGAGCCGTTCACTTTTATGCAGGGCCGTTGAGTGTGTGTGAGAATTGAATTGCTTCAAGTGCCCTTAAATTGCCCTCATTACATAGACAAACACACGCACACACACACACACACACACACACACACATGACACACCAATACTCGCATGCAGGCACATGCCTGACAGACACTTGAAAAGTGTTGCCACAGCTGCGCTTTTACAAAATGCCACGCCCACATGACCATAGCCGCCCACAAATGCTGCACTCACACACATGCCACTTTTCATTTCCGGCTTGGGCACCGTTCTCTATATATATCTACTTTTTTTTTCTTTAGCAGCCCCCCTTTTGTACCGCTCTGCCCCCCGCTTACTAAACAGGGCCACTCATCTATCTACTTATGTTTTATATTTTATCTTCTCGCTCGGCTTGGCTCGCTTCTCGCTTTCTGCTTTATGTGCCTGTTTTTTTTTTTTTTTTGCAGCCAGTCGGCATATATTAAGCGTACGCCTCACACTCCTAACCCTCCAGCAGCGTCTGACCCCCAAAAACACTTGAGCTTGTTGCCACCTAGCGAGGATTTTTTAACTTTTTACCCTTACAGGGAAAGTTGTCTGGTTTTGATATGCCTTAGTGCCCGCAATTTTTTTTTAATACTATTCAATGGCTTATAATATATATACAGTTAGTTTTTCTTCCTCAATTTATTCGTTACCCAGATTAACAAAGTTTTTACTTTTTCTTTAGAAAAAATTACCTTTTTGGGTATTTTATTTATTTAGGCAAAAAGAGTAAATGCAATGCGTTGCATTAAGAAAAAGAAAAAAACAAATTTACATATTCAAATTAGTTTTGTATACACTCTTTATAAAATTAGGTAATACCTACATATACGTTTTTTTGAATGTCTAAATTTTGAAGCTAAAGAAAAATATATAATTTCCTACTGTTCCTTTAAAAGTAATTAACTTATAAGAAACAAAATGTCTGATTGTAGTTTAAAAAACGGTACAGAGTATTACGCAGTCGGTGGCAGACGTCCTCAAAGTTCTATCTGCATTTTTTCTTTGTAATGCTTTTAGAGAATTATTCTTTTTTGCACCGAGCACTTTTGCTCCACTTGGTTTTTCGTTCGTCGTTTTCGCAACACTAACTTCGTTCTAGGCTCCTGCTGTTGCTGATGCTGATGTCGCTGAGGTCCTGTGAGCCAACTAAAAGCTCAGCTGTTGGGCAACAACATTTATGTTGATTTAATTTTTATTCCATTTTCTAAGCATTTGCCAAATTAAAAGCAACATGGGCGACAACAGAGGCTGAGCCCAGATCCGGGAGCCACAGAGAGATAGAGAGCGATAGTTGAGCCATTCTAGCCATAGCCTTTAGCCTGACTTTTAATTTGGTCCGGAATGCGGTCAGCTCTAGAGCGAGCGAAGAGCGAGTGCCTGAAGCAATTTGCAATGTTGTTGTCGTTGTTGTTTTTTTGGGAAATGCACATTTATAATTTTATTACTTGGCTTTTAATTATTTTGCTGAAAATGCCGCAGCTTAAATGCGGCTACTAAAAACTGGATGTGAAAACTTTAAGCTTGGAAATGCGCAGACTTTAGAATTCTAATAAAAATAGCAAAGCTATCTAAAAATGTCGACACTCGACCATAGAAATGGGGGTAAAAACGGCAAAATGCAAGCAGATGACGTCACAAATGCTGCAAGCACCAGAGTTCAATTTAACGTAAATACTTTTCGATGTCCTGAGATTGCGAGGAGTTGTGGATTTTGTGGCGGGCGGTTGAGTGAGTGGGTTGAGTAGCCGCCTAGTGGTTGGCAGACAGCTGCCAAACTAGCTACAGGCAGGCAGGCAGGCAGCGTACTGTCTGTCCGCAGATGCTTAAAAGCAAATACCACGATGTTCCATAGTAAAATGCCAATGGGCTAAAACTACTTAAGGGCATGCCGCGGCAGAGCTTGGCATATGCAAAGGCACCAAAGAGAGACAGAGAGGAGACATGACAGTGCCAGGATGCGGGCAAGACAACGCCTGGAATAGGGCAAAGGAAACGTGTAGCTGACAACACGAGTGCCAGGAATGTCGAATATGAAATGTGGCCAGATGATGCGCCAAAGTCGGAAACAGCCAAAGGAGCAGCTGCCGGCGCCGACGAAGACGACGACGACGACGTCGCTTTCAAGTGCATTCGAGTGCACTTGGTTGAGCAGCGGGCGGCGAGACGATATGGCGAAACACATCGAAACATGGATAAAGATGTGGAAATATGGGAAATAAAGAAAATTTGAAGTAGTATTCGAATGCCACGCCCATTTCAAAACTAAAATAAGAGTTATGATTGTGTTGCTACCAAAATGCGTTTGCCGTCTGCCAACGTTAAGAAGTGCGGGCAGCGGGCAGCGTTCGTTCGCCATAAAACACGGTATAAAGAAATAAAAGCAACAACAAAAGCAACTTTGAAATTTATTATCATTATTGTCGTAGCTAAAATATGTGCACAGAAAACAAAAACCCCAAACGAAATGAGGTGGAGTGAAGTGCAAAGCCAAAAAGTTCTGTGATAAACAAGGATTTGCAAGACTATGAAATCTGAGTTGACAAACGAATTATTTGACTAGTAGATTAATACTAAGATAACTGACAAAAATTTAATGCAATTTGCATGTGATTCACATCTTATTGTTTCTTTCTTTTTAAATTTAGGCGAACATTTGTTTTTATGTCTGGCTATAACAACATATTGAATACAGTTAAATTTGTTTACGATCCTTTAATGCTTAAAAAAATTTTATATTTGTAATACATATATTTTCTAACTTTTAAAAGCTTTGTCAAAACATCTGTTGTCAAGCTATAAAAATATTTTGAATGTCTTAATCAAAAAACTGTTAAAAATGAAAGCACTTTCAGTATTTTATCTAGTATTTTCTTAATGTTGAAGCTTTGTATTCCCTTTGGAAAAATATTTGTATACCTAAAAAAAAACTAGATTATTTAGAAAAATAAATTAATTTAAAGTTGCACATAGCTTTTAATAAGCCAAATACGAAATTAATATATATTAAAGACCAACAAAATATATATCTTCAATGACTGTGAGAAGAGTTATCAAAAGAGGATGCTATCTATGCTCAAACATACGATCATCCTGCTTTTAGTTACTTATTGCAGTCACAACTTGAAAGCCATTGAACTAACAAAGCGCAACGTTAGCGACAATGAGAACATTGTCTGACCCTATCGACTGTTAAAGTGTGGGTGGATGGTAAAAGCGAGAAAGAGACAGAGAGCAAGAGCGAGCGAAAGATAGAGAGGGAATGGCAGCAAGACAGACTAAGCATATTTCCGTCAAACACAATAAGTCGATAAAAAAGAAAACGGAAAAACTATTTTCCAATTTTCCCAAAAATGTAGCCAAACGCAAAAAAGAACAGAAAAAAGAATTGGGGATGCAACACAGAGAGTTGCACATGGGGCCACAATAGCAAAAGAAGTTGCAAGCTGCACAAACACAGATATGAGAAAAATCCTCCTTCCCAAAAAAAGAAAGATGCCAAAAAAGAAAGAAAAAAATTGAAATTTGTAATGGCAGCTGAGGCAGCAAAAGTTGCGCCAAAAAGCAGCAAAAGCGAGGCAGAGGCGGAGGCAGCGAGGAGTAAGGGCAATGAAAAAAGCAAAGCAAAAAAGAAGAAACGGAACATGAAGATGAATTATTAGAAACGTATGCAAAATGGCGCATATGCATTAGGAAAAGTGCAGCTGTATGAGTGAGTGTGTGTGTGTGTGTGAGGCAAATAAATCAAATGTTGCAAATGTGGAAAATGCGCTCGTCCATTTTCTGACCAAGAAACACAACGCCAAAGATAACATATAGGAGGAGCAGCAGCCAAGAGACTTCGAGACATAAAATGTGTGTGTAACTGTGTGTGCGTGTGTATCTTGGCTGGCACGTACGACTTGCGTGAAAGTCACAGCTGCATTTGGCTATGTTTTTAATATGCTAAGCACTTTTTTATGCATTTTACAACACTATCAATGTGCATGTGCCAGTGCTCGATGCAGCGACAAGTCACAAATGTGCATATCAATGGATGTGTCAAAAAACGTTGCCGAGAGTTAATAATATACTATGTCTGTATATGGAATAGAGGGGGGCGGGACGGGCAGGCGTGACAGTCAGCTTGCTAAATCCACTTTGACATCGCACAAAGTCAAAGTCCCAAGGAAGCTGGCGCTGCTGCAATTTCACTGCTCAAAATCAAATGCGACCGAGTGACTTTTCATTGTCTATCTCTTTTCAGTATCTCTGTTTCTATGGCTGCATTCTGTACCCCATCTCTGGCATACTGATTATGACGCACAGACACACGGGCACACTGTTCCATCTATTTTGCCATTGGTTGTGCAAGCTGTAAGCTTAAGTTGATGCATTGCCAAACAGAAAATTCCAATACAAAATCAAAAGAGGAAAAATGTACAGTGAGTGGAGCTGAGCTCTCACCTACGTGAGCGAATGCCAAGAATTTTTAATGCAACTGCCGGGCAAAATATCAAAACAAAATACTTGTGAAAATAGCTGTGATAAAAATACCAACGTTTTTGAGCATATATAATAAGAATAAAGCCAGACTGCTTTGTTTGCAAGATAATACCTAAAAGCAGAAAATAAACGGCTTTAGCACAGTTTTTAACTGGTGCGAGCTTTGTTTTGTTCAGTGTTGAAAAACTATGAAAATCATGACGAAATTTGCCAGGAAAAAACTAGCTTTTAAGCTACTTGATCAAAGCATGTATTGTAGAAAGATTGATTAAAAAACAAACTAAACATTTTTTAGTTACTATAAGTTTTAATAATCGATTAATCCTTTCAAGCACATGGACACCATTTATCTTCTTGACTCTTAAGTTTACCAACAAAAGTAGCTAAAATTTAACACAAATTTACACATTCTTAGCTACACTTTTGTTAATTCCCCAAGCGCAACACCGTGACAATACTGAAAATACTTTTAGAGCCATATACAATAACCATCTAATGCGACCAGAACATGAGGCAATAACAAACTGTGAAATCTTCCCAATTTTGTGGTTGTATTTGTGTGTGTTTGTTTGTTGTGTGTGTGTGTAAGGATTGTGCGTTAGATGGAGGTCAAAATATATTGTACATAAGGCAGCCCGCACTTGGTACCCTCTTTAAACGTACTGGAGGATTTATGCGGAGCACGTTCCTTGTGAAAGTCGTCAGCACGTTACACTCAAGAAAATCAGCTAGAAGCTAACAACACCGGCAACAGTGTTGTTAAACGCCAAATGCAATAATAGCAAACTTCCGTTGCCAGCAGCCGAAGGCAGCAAAAAAAAAAAATTGAAAAATAAAAAAGGAAATGCAACAAAGGCAAAGCACTTAGCGGTTTACGTAGGTAGGAACATAACGGTAACGGCAGATGGAAAGCCAGCCGAAAAAACCACCCTAGCCCGATTGTGGGTCGAAGGTTCCACGGATTCGACGGATCTCACTGTCTGTCTGTAGAAATGCTTTACGGCTTTCGGTGTACGCTCGCTTGGGCTTCTACTGTGTCCGTGTTAGGATTATGCAGGTTTTCCTACAAAAAAAACACACGCACGTACACACGCACACACACACACACATGTGTCGAACGTGACAATTTTCGGACAAAGCTAATGATGTGAACATGCAATTTGTATAGAAACCGAGTAGACAGACAGCTTGGGGTGTAATTGAACTGAGCCAAGCCGAAGGTTAAATGCCCTGGACTGAACTCTGGACAGCAGCCAGATATATCACGTTGAATTGTTAATATGTTATAGTTAACCGAGAACGAAGCTCAAGTAAATAAACCCAGAAGTATGCAATGGAATATAAATGTACTCGGTTAATGACATGCCCCAAAAACTTACCTGCAAGGCGAAAGAGAGATAGAAACAGATAGAAAGAGAGAGAGGGAAGGGGCGCGAGTCGAGATTGACGCAAAATTATTAGTCAAAATGACAAAGTTCAACGAGCAAAGGAAACTTTTTAATAAACATTGATTGGAAACAAGCGACAAAGGGAAACGGAAAAAAACAAAAGAAAGGCAAATCGAAAATGAAGAATCTTTGCGACAAAAGGCAAAACAAAAAGAAAAAAACTATGATTATCAGCAGAAGCACCATCCGAAAGATGAGGAACAATGTGACAAGGTCGCTAAAAACGATAGGAAAAGCGCCTTCGTCTGCAGGCGTGTCCAAAAGGCGGTACGTGGCTGAGCGTGTAATAAATTACTGAAAACTTGATGGAGACTGTCAAAGGCGTTGCCGGCATAACAAAATCACAAAGTCAGAAGAAGGAGAGGGATAGAGAGAGAAATAATGTTGGGCAATTCAAAGCGGAACGAATAAAACGAAAAAAAAAAAACTTTTTTCATTAACAAAACAAAATCGAGAAAAAGTTGATGTTGGGCCACATACAAAAATACGTATAAAGAATATGTCTCGGCTTGTTGTACAATGTGATTTTTCACACACACGCACGCAAGTAAAGAGGGCGAAATGTCAACAAAAGTGTTGAAAGTTGTATTAATGTTAATGACATTTCATTACAAACGGACAAATAGGGTGTGGCGGGTGCGGGGTGCAATAACTTTGTATGCGGCCTGTTGACAAATTGCTGAACATATTTTATGCCCAGCTGGCACTAAGGGTAACCGGACAATATAGCAACACTCGCGGCCAAATTAAATAAATAAATAACGCATTACGTATACGCAATGTGGCGCAGCAGAAATAACAGAATTTAAGCGACAGTTTCGACATTTTATAGCACTGCACCATGTACTGATGCTGGCCCAAACGACGCTCTACACACACACACACATTTCTCTGGGGCATCCACTTTAATTTGAAGTCTCGTCGTCGTGGCAGGCATTTCTCTATGCAGCGCAATTTTTACGATTTTAGGTTAAAATACTTAAGCCAAGTGGCAGGCAGCGCGTCATGCGAGGCATGACAGCAAGAACAAGCACACACAGACACAGTGACAGACACAGCGGCACCGCAGGAGCCCATTTTAGTAAAGGTTTGAGCATATGGGGACAAGGAGCTGGCAAGGTAAACAACGCGTCACAGCATAGAGATTCTCAAAAGGCAGCTTGATGCCAAAAATAATGCGAATGAAGCGAAGGCAGGCTGTGCAATTGGAGCAAAACGAATCGCGAATACACTGCAAATTCTAGGAAATGTGAAATTATTCATCTTAGAGATTTCCTTTCATTTCTAATATTAGAAACATCTACAACATTATAAAAAGCGTATAAGAACTAAATCATCATCTATTAAAATGTTAATAAAATTCTTTAACAGCTAGAAGAATAAATTTTTATTATGATATTCACTATTCGATTTACTAAAGTTTCAGTTCTCTGAATATTTTTTGAAGAAAGTTTTATAAAAGAATAGAATAACTATGATGAACCCGTAATTAAAAATAAACATGAGAATATGTAAAAATGCAGGTTAACGAATCAAACCTTAAGGCAAGAAATTTGTTTAGAACATACAATGAACCGCAAACAACGTTGCTTGTCAAATTACACAATGTGCATACTCCAAACATTTACGCAAAGTCAAAAACGCCCCCAAAAAGGAAAGTGTAAAAGGGTTTTGAAAGTCACTCAGCTGGCATCTGAAGTGAAGGTAGCATAAAAACCCCAACTGTGGCCTAAGTACCCAGCAAAAGGCAACAAACTAATACACAAATAATTCTTCTTACACTAATTAACATGATGTTGGAATGTACATTGCTCTGACAAATTGTGCACATTTCAAAAAAAATAAATTAAATTACGCATCCCAATTGCCATCTATAAGCACTTGACTTCTACTCGAATATGTGGTATTTAATTATTTAATCTACATATTTCTAATATGAATTCAGTTAAGATACTATTTCTTAACAATTTCCAAGTAAGCTGTAAATGCACACAGGTATATTGAATTATCCTTGAATTATTGATAAACAAACGGCTCAATGCAAAGCTAATATCAATATAAATAACACAAAATACCTGACAGCAGCCCAAAGTACTTAATTTGTTGCAAATGTGTATTTGCAAGAGTTTTGTAATTTAATAAATACCTAATTGAAAATATGCATTTAAGCAGTTTTAATATCTAAATGCATTAAGGATTAAGCAAACTGTTGAAATAAATTTAAAAAAAATAATCTTTGAAATAGTTGAAATGACATCAACCTTGGAGCTGGCTTTTTATGCGAAATGACTTTTTCCTAAGCTCTTTAAGCTTTTCACAATCATTTTCTAGCTTTAGTTTTTATTTTTATTTAGAAACATGTCAGTTCACGATATACAGAACTGTAATATTAGAGTAAAAGGTAACTGAACGCGTTTTTGTGTGCCTTTGACCCCAAGTATTTCTATGAAACTCGTAAAGTTTGATGCCATTTTAGACATCTTGATTAGTTATTTGGACAGTTGCGCTGTTGTTGTTACGTCTGAGCCCCAATTCGTACAAAATAATTACATAGCATGAAATTGAATTGAATGAAATGCCGTTTCATGGCATTGCTCGTACAACTTTTTACACAATTTTCCTCTTTAGCAACACAGCAAAAAAAAAAAAAAGATAAATAAAATAAACCCCGAACTTTTTCGCACTCGTATGTGGGTGGTGTGTGTGTGTATTGGTGTGTGTCCGGCAGTTGCAACTTTTTTTTCGTTGGAAAATTAATTAAATGTTCGCTGGCATTAAATTGCACGGCTGTGAACATGCATGGAATTAGTTATCAACTAGAAAATTCAGGGCACAAACTGGGTTTTTCTGGGTAACTGCTCAACTCTGGTCCCAGATGACGCATGGCCGACGCAAATCACAGCAAATGTTACATTATTTAATATAAAGTATTTACTAGCATATACAAGCATATATATACACTAATATATATACACATATTTATATATCTCTCTAAATATATATGTATTTGCTAAGCCGAAAAACATTTGTGAAAACTGTTTGCACTTTGTTTTTTGAACTGTGGTCGACGAGGGCGGCATACCCCAGTATTTTCGCCAGATTTCAACAGTTTTTATGTTGTTAAATTTGCTGGAAACTCGGCTGAAACACTGGACACTGCCGTGCTTAGGGGTCACAGTAAATTGCAAATGATGAAAACTTTGCCCATCATAAACGCCATTTTATGTTAGCCAATATGGCGTCGTACACGTTTCCGACCCGCTTTTACCGCCTCCCTTTGCCAAAAAAGCCACTCGAACAAATGTGCCTGGCGTAAATTTTCACTTTTTAGTTTGGAAACTTTTCGGCCATAACGAGACGACAGCGGGTTGGTTGATGTGTGTGTGGGCGAGGGGAGGGCACTTTGATCATTTGAGCGGTACGCAACGAAAACGGTGTTATAGGCTAGCTACACTAATCGCCATATTTCTGCATCAATAACAATTACCAGCGCTCTCATTTGTTATGTAAAATTGAGAGCGACGAAAACAACAGAAACTTTGAACAAAATTTTTCCACACAATTTGCTCGACTCAACTTTGAACTTTTCTGGCTAAGAAGTGACTTTAAATTCAACACTTGGCTATCAGCTGGGTAGCTAGATTGGGCCACTTAACCTCGTCACAACCGGGACAACAAGAGCGTAGGGGCCCAAATGTATGTCAGCTGTTAATTAGCCGCACTTCAGTGGCCGCAGCGCAAAAAAAAATAATAATAATGCATATTCATAGACCAACCAAGCGGTGGTGTGCGTGTGTGTGTATGCGACACGTGATGGCTGCAAAATATAAAAAAAAAAAACAAAGAGAAAAAAACGCTATGTGACCATGTCACGCATACGCCACGTGAGCCGCGACACGCTCTTTCACTTGAAAAAGTCCTTGAAACATGGCCAACATCAAAAAGTGTGGGGGGCCCAGTTTCATTGGACGGAGGTAAGCGGCGAGCTGTGGGCGTCACCAGACTTGACTTAATATTACCCTTTGCGTTTCATGTCACAATATACATACAATACACAACTATATTAATGGATGTTTTGTGCTCAAGATCGACAGACTGCGATTACGCGCTGATCCCAAAGTGAAAGTTGTTGTTTCCATTTGCATAATACAAAATTATTGGATTGCTAGTGGCAAGTGTAAGTGTTTAATTTAGATTAGATTATGAATATAATTAATGGTGATTTATAATAGAGAGAGTAATTTTTAGTACCTTAAGCTTGATTATGTTTGGGATTCTTAAATGGAAAGAGGAAAAATTTAATTATTTGTGATTTATAATAGTAAGCGGAATTTTTACACTAAACACTCCTGAAATTCTATATTATTTTCAACTTTTCAAAAAAGAAAGATAGTTTCTAAATGATTTTTTTTTTTTTTTGCTTATATTTTTGTTTTTAAATCTGAAAACATATTTCTATCAGAAAACTATAGTAAAACGAAACCCCCAAAAACCACCTGACCATAACTATCAATAACTGTTCGGCATATACATTTATATACTATTTTCAGTTCTTTTCTTTACTTTTTAATTATCTTGAAAGTAGTACTAACAATCAGCATAAATTTACCCAAGCTGCAGTTTGAAAATATGTGAAAAATACACAAATATTGGGCAGCGACGAACGAGGGAAAATGTTTATTCGAACTGGTTGGTCGGTTGCTTTAGTTTTGTTGGGTTTTTGGTTAGTTGTTTGGTTTGTTGTGTTGTTCTTGGATCTTGTACTCGGCCAGCTTATTTGTGTTGGGGCATTTTGCCAATTCATTTTCGCTTCGAGTAAAATTAATTAGAAATCAACAAAATGAACATAAAGCAAAAGAGGAAAACGAAAACACACAGAGCCAAGAGCCGAGCGCAACCATACATAAATCTCGACCAGCCTGAAATGGCAAAATTAAGAACATATACACCGAGAGAAATGGGAGAAAATAGTAAAAACAAAAACACAATTTTTCACTTGGCAGGGACAACAAAATAAGCAACAAGGAAAATAGCTACTGAATACGACAAAACAAAACAAAAAAAAAACAAGAGAAGAGAAAAGCGAAAGAAATGTGAAAAAAAAACCTCAGCAAACAATGAAAATGAATGAATAATTTGTAGAATTGCTCAGCTGCAATTTTGCTGCTGGGCATTGCTTTGGATTGCTCTTCTTCTTCTTGCTGAACCTGAACATAAAGTAAACTGCTCCACAGAGCCAATAATCATTATAATAAATTTATTTTGCCTTCATAGCTGAAATTTCCATGTAATTACTCAAATTTGCTGCAGCTGAGACTGAAACTGAGACTTAGCTGAGGTTGATTTCTACCAGTGGTTTTTGTTGTGTTTATAATGAAATATATATCCTGCACTGGCAGGACAGCGTATCATTATCAACGTCTGTCCCCGGTATGCCCCAATATTTGTATAATTTGTCTTTATTTTCATTGACATTAGGCACATTTGTTGCGGCGATTATCTGGACAATCTTTAAGTGGGCAAACAGCTGACGCTGCTAATGGCAGTTAGGGGAATTGAGGGTGAACAGTGGGGGTAGATGGGGGGAAGTGGCCATTCCTGGCCAGGATGTTAGATTGTACCTGACATTTCTGGTGCCTTGCGTTGGTCGCGTGCTGAGTAATTTGTTTTGGCTAGCCGGCAAATGAATGCAAATTGTTTCTTGTGTTGGATTTTTAATGAGCAACACAAGGGAGAACTACGTGTATGGCTTATAAGGGGAACAACAAAAAAAGCTCATAATAAAGCAACACTTTAAGAGATTAATACTGTAAAAAAAATAAAAAATAACAAACATGGGATAATAATTAGTTAATTATTTGAACTTGTAGATATTACTGTACGATATGAAACACTTTTTGTTGCTTGAATTTAACTCAATTATCATTATTTCCAGTTTCCAAGCGACGGATATATGTCTAAAAATTATTTATATAAATAAATTATTGTATCGATAGTATAATCGAATTATAATCGAATTCAGTCAAAGCTTTAAGCTATAATATAATAAATGTATTAAATTTTATAAAACCCAATTGTAAAACCTATAAAAATTTCCAATGTTTTGTATCCTTTGCTTTTAATCCTAAGCTCTAAAATTCAAATAGTGATAAATTCGCTGAAAGACTTTATTTTATAATTCCACTTATTTTCCACCCTAAGTGTCGCACTTAAAACGCAAAGTTCGTAAGTAAAATTGAACACCTTAACAATGGATAATAAATGATAATGAGCTGGCGACTAGGTGAACGCGAATTGTTTTTGGAATTTCACTCCCCCAAGACCATATAAAATACGACAAGTGGAAGTGCGACGGCATCGCTTAAGCCAAGGACAATGCGCCAGGATACGCGTAATTATTTTAATATTTAATGACTGTGAAAAATCAAAAGAAATAGAAAGCAAAAGCGAAAGCGAAATGAAGGGTCGCAAACGAATGCTCATGCAAATGACTGGGAAGAATCCGGAAAGCGGGCTTCGGGCTATGGAAAATTATAGGGGAGAGGTGGGGAAGTGCGGGAAAGGCGGGTGGCACTTACCACTGGCACGGGTATCACACAGTAGACACAGGGATGGCCAACAGCAGCGGCGGCAGCGACAGTTGGCAGACCGTAGGCGGCAGCGGTGGCGGCGTTAACGCACAGATGATCCGTCTTAAATATCTTTGTTGGCGGCGGCTGGGCAATCAGCGAGGATGAGGCGCTGGAGCACGTGTACAGCGTCGATGTGGACGACGTCGTGGCGGCGTTAACTGTGGCGCCTCTTAAACTTGCTGTAGCTGTTGTTTTCGCTTGCTTTGGCTTGGCAGCGCTTGTTGCTGTTGCCTCGCTTGCTGATGTTGTTGGTGGTGGCGGCGGCGGCGGTGGCGCTGTTAGGCACAAGGAGCTGCTTCTGTTGCTGTTGTTGTTGTCTACGCTGACCGAGGCGTTAGCCTTAGAATTTGTTAACAAACTTTCTGTTGTTGTTGCTGTTGCTGCTGTTGTTCCTGTTGCTGCTGCTGCTGTTGCCGCCGCTGCTGCTGCTGCTGCTGCTGTTGTTGTTTTTGCTGTGGTTGCTGCTGCTGTTGCTGTTGTGGCTTCTTGCTGCCGCTCTGTTTGCACAACTGTTGCCAACTGTTGACTTGCAGCTGTTGCCTCGCTCTGCTGTTGTTGCTGCTGCTGTTGCTGTTGCTGTTGTTGTTGCTGTAGCTGCTCTTGCTGATTGAAATTAGTTAGCGTCAATGTTGTTGTGGGCAGCGGTGAAGTTTTTCTCTTGATTGACGCAATTTTAATGGCTATTGATGTGCACGTTGATTGTAAATTAATTTTACGCCTCTTTGCACCACGCTCCTCTTCACTTTCAGCTACTTTTTGTGCTTTTTTAACACAATCTCTCTCTCTCCCAATTGCTTTAGAGTCGACGACTGTCAGTTTTTTGTTTGGCGCCTGTGTGTTCTTTTCCTATGCCTTTTGCCTCTAACTTTTTATTATTTACTTTTAGAAATGCGACCAGTGAATAATTCAATTTGCGCCAAGTATTTAATTTGTTTTATATTATTTTTGTTTTATTTATGTTTTAGAAACATTTACTATTTTAAATTTTTGTATTTTATTTTTTTCTGCTAACACTGAACACTTAAGAGTTTTGCAAGTTGAGAAATTTTTATAACAATTACAGTTACTAAAGCACACAGAGACTTAAATATGCAAGATATTTATTTAATATATTTATTAAGTTTTAAGCTAAGCTTAATTCTGCTAAAACAAATTTAATTATTTTTGATAAATTTTCTAGTTTTCTTCTTATTAATTTACTAGTTTTCTTTTTTGTAATATTCTTATGATTCTTTAAATTTTTACTCACAATTTGCGCTATTTTTAATAGAAATTTCAATTATTTTTATTTAATTATTTCTGTTTATTTTATTGTCTTTTTTTCGCACAAAATTGCTTAACACTTTTTATAATTGCCAAAATTGTAATTTTTTTAATATTTGTATTTAAATAATACTGCGGTTTATTATTTTGTTGTTTAATTTGCTTTCAATATGTTTTTTTTTTTTTGTGTGTTTAAAATTGTTTATAAATCAATGGGATTTTTTTAAACTTTTAATTATTATTTTTTAGTTAGAGTTTTAAACTTACTGTTTTTTCATTTATCAATTTTTATCTTTAAAAGACAAGTTTGGGTTTTTATATTTTTATTTTTTTTTTTGTCTGCACGTTAAACTTGTATTTGAAATACAATTAACCTTCTCTATAGGGACTTTAGACCTTTAGCCGATATCTTGTTGCTAGCTTTGAGCAGTTGTTGTTGTTGGTGTTTGTTTTTACGCTAATTAGTTGTAGCACCGTACCGTCTCGTGTAAATAATACTGGTTTGGTTTGTTGTTGTTGAATTTGTTTTGTGGATTGCCCGGACAACGGTAAACACTTTCGAGTGCATTCACTTTAGTTAAAAACCCAACTCTTTTATATGGACAGAATGTACTCACAATAGTAACAACGCTTCGAATATATATTTATGAATATCACGTATACGCAAAATTAATTTAAATTGAAATTAATTAAATTAATTTTTTAACTTTTTATTTTGTTATTTTTAATATTTTTTTGGGAAGGCGCAACACAAAATGGCGACTACTTGTCGGAACTTCACTTGATGCTTTGCGATTAACGGCTGGGAACTGCTTGGATCCGTTGGGTCTGCTTGGGTTGACTTGACTTGACTGGCTTGGCTTGGCTTGGCTTGGCTTGGCTTGACTTGGCTTGGCTTGGCTAGGCTTTGGCTAGGCTGTGGCTTTGGCTTGGCTTGGCTTCAGCTTCGGCTCGGCTTTGCGTTTGCTTGGCTTGGCTGCTGGTCGTGCTGGCTGGTCGGTCGCTTTCCGTTTGCGAAAATGAGGAAAAGGCGTTTAACTTAACTTGACAATCGTCGAATGGATTCTGAATTTCTCATTGAGTAAGGTTGCATGCTCAACTTGGGGCCAGCACTTGGCAGCCAGTCGGCGCGAGCATTCGGCTCTTTCACGATGACGCATTCGTGCAAGCCGGCAAAACACGTATTCGAGGACTTTGCAGAATCCACAAGCTCTGGCGCATGCGTTGCACGCAAAGGCGTGTTGCAGGACACACGCGGCTGTTTTGGCCACATTCAGCGCTGCACACGGCGTCCTTAGCGACGATTGCAGGATATGCGAGGGGTATTCAAAGGGAGGGGGGCGTGGTGTGGCTGTGTTGCTGCCGCGTTCAGGCAACACGTTTCTTTTTAGTTGTTGTTGTTGAGGTTTCCTTAACGGGCACATCCAGCCCTGTGGGGCGTAACCAATTGAAATGCATCTCAGCCTACGCGAGCCGCAATTACCTTAACAACTTTGCGTTTGGTAATTGTCAACATTGAATTTAATCAGAAATTACTACGTGCCCCACTGCCGTCTGAGCGGCTCTTAACTACCCAATTTACTGGTTACCTAGCTGCCCAATCAAATATATAAATATATTTTATATATACATTTTCTTGGAACGTCTTAAAAGTCAAATAACCCAACTTTACAATGAAGTTGGAGCAGCAACCATTTTTGCTAGCCAACTTAAACAAGAGACGCGCAACGAAATTGAGGCAAGCCAGAAAGAAAATGAAAAAGGCATGCAACACGGTGGTCAGTTGGTAAATGAAAAATAAACTATATAGAGAGAGAGAGCTGACCAAAAATTGGACATAGATTGAACAGTAACTATTTTTAAATAAACTCTAAAACTAACACGAAAATTAATTGAATATAAATTATTTACTGTGGCAGAAACTGTAATTACACAATTATAATAATTTTGAAAAAGCATTTGAAAAATTATTTTCTTTGATCTGTTTTGTGATTCAAGTTCTTTAATAAAGTCTAAAGGTATATAACTTTCTATTGAGAAAATCAACAATTAATATTAAAATTTTGATTTGCAATGTTTTACTTTTACATTTACCTTATTTTTAAAAAATAGTTCAGAAAAAGTTTACATGTCTTGCTATAAGTTTTGTAAAGTCTGAAGCTTTAAGAACTGAATTTATAGAAGAATCGCACAGAATGATAAATATGTATAGAAAATGCTTATGCCGGCGAAAACTTCAACGCTGACTAAGCGGGAATGTTTACAATTTTGTACTTTAGTTTTTTTTTTTTTGTATTTATTTACCTTTTTTTATGTGTTATTCTTGCTTTTTTTTTGCAGTTTTACATTTTTATTTTGATGTGGTCGTCATTGTTGTTGTGTTGAAAGCTATTTAAATGGAACGCTCGTGAAAAGCAAAAGCAACGCCATGCGGCCATTAGAGGATGCCAAATAGACGTCGCCACAAAGCGAGTCAAGCAACAGAGCTGTGGCTGAGTGGAAAGTGGGCGGGCCAAGGGGAGGGGCGGCATTGCCCAAAATGCAGCCACAGTTGCCCGCCGCATTGTGCGGCAAACATCAGTGAATAGTTTATTATACAGATATACGCAGGTAAGTAGTAAAAGTAGTTGATAAATAGACGACTACAGCAGGGGTTGGGGGAGTGGTGTGAGGGGTGCAGGGGTAAAAAACGCACAGCTTACAAATGTAAAACTGCCTTTGTGCGTTTTAGCCATTTGTGTGTGCGATTTTTTTTTTTTTTAGCAGACGACGCTAATGCATAAAATATGCCAGCATTATGCACTGAAATTAGGCAAAGAGCAAACAAATACAAGATATGCACGACTAACAGACACCGCGTAGCTTTAGATTTTGAACCGGCTAATAAATGAAAATTAGAAAAGACTGAAGCATATTGAGATCATTTTAATATCAAATATGCAAATATGTTTAGATGTTGCAATGCATCTATTGTATACAAAACTATCGATTTTTAAATTTAAAAGCATCGATAAATCGATTTTGAATGACTTCTTTTGCCAATCGGGAATGGGCTCGAAAGTACCTGCTGACAACTTTAATGGTAGTAGGGTAGTAGGCGTATAAAAAAGAAGAGAGGAGAGCTTTAGATTTATTTGAGTAATGATTGCAGGTAAGCGCCAGCTGGCAAAGATTAGGCAGGTTGTGGCCTGCATGTGTCAGGTATTGATAAGCTACTGGGTGTGGGTGTGGGTGCGGATGCGGGTGCGGGTGAGGGGAGTAGTTGTGGAGTAGCAGCGAATAGAAATCCATATCATTGCCATAGCAAGCGGCAGCAGCAATTTTCCACTCAAATGGGCCAACGCTGCGTATGACACATGTCGATTGCATTGGCGCCCCCTTGCAAACGGCAGCGGGACCAAAACCCTGGCTGAGGCTGAAGCGAAAGCGAGCGAACTGGGCGGAGGGGGGCGTGCCCTATCAGAAGCCTGAAATCAGTTAAAGGCGAAAGAAGTAGAAGGGTGCCGAGCCGATTTGAATGAATGAGTTTTGCGAGTGAATGAATGAGTGACTGCGCGGTTGCCAGCTTGATTGCTTGATTGATGCACTGATGCATTTGATTGATCCATTGATTGATTGATTCAATGTGGCGCTGATTGCGTACAAACTGGCATTTTATGCGCATTTTATATGTGTATGTTTCTAGCTTGGAACAGTACAAAAATTTAAATTATGACAAATTTATGAAAAATCGAAGTCCCTTTATTTTTGAATAATTTTTGGATTATAGGGGTAAATGAGGCAAAGAATGTGTCTAGAAGGACGGCAAAAATGAGGAAGAGAATGTGACTAGAAGGACTACAAAAATAGAAAATATACTTAAACATACATTTTGAAGAATTATAACATACTACAAATTTACAAATTTCGTTTGTCCCAACCTAATATTTGCGATCGTTTTCATTTTATGCTCATTTTACAAAAGAATTTTCTGTTTTTCGATAAAAACTTCTTTTCATATTGATCATTAATCTGATCGTTAACCATGCAGATCAAAACTTATTCTATAGAAAAACTTATTTTGCATTACTTACATTTGCATAATTCTGTGAACGCGGCATCTGCGGCGGCAATTGCTGTGAATTTGGTGGCGCCCTCATGTGACCAGTAGCGCCGGCTCCACCGCTGCCCGTCTGCTGCTGCTGCTGTTGCTGCTGCTGGTGCGCAGGCGGCGCCGGACTATAGCGTGGATGCATATCAAATGCTGCTGCTGTTTCTGTTTCTTCAAAAAAATTAACTCGCGACAAATCAACTGAAAAGCAAAAAAAATTTTAAGACAATGATTAGCACAATTTGCGTTTGAAGAAAGTGAAAAGCAAGAAACAGCAGTATAACAGTTGATAGCAAAACGAACTGATCATTATGACAGTTTCAGCTACTATTGCTAATGCTTTAGTAGCAAATCTAGACGCAGATCGGCAACACTTTCTGATTAAAATATGTTTAGCTTAAATTGAACAAATGTGATATTTAAATTTATGCTTTTTAATGCGTATGCTGTTTATTTGATAGTGTTTTTTATAATTTTATTACGCCTTTCATTAAGTTCACTTTTTACAACAATTTGATCAGCCAACAATTAGTACTCTGCATGCCCATCGACAACACTGCATTGGCAGTGCTGTTATATTTCACTTCACTTCACTCGCTTCTGCCGGCTGGCATGCATCAATTACCGGGCCCATAAAAAAGAGAGCTTGTGTCCAGAACATTTGTTCATTTTTCAAATTTACAGTTAATTGCAGTCGCGGCAACTATGTTGCCATACATGTTTTGCATGCGGCATGTGTAGAATTTTATAATGCATAGCGTCTGCGTTTGTTATACATATAACACCTCCCTGCACACAAACACATAATATAGTTGCTGCATGTCGTAGGCTTAAAAATAGCCCACAGCCAAGTTGTTTATTTATGGGGCCAGACAACGGCAACTCACACACACAAACACATGTAAACAGACGTTGACCGGCAGGGAGAAACGCCAAAAAAAACAATTCTTTTTTATTGATATGCACAGTGCAAAAATCTACGCACTATGCATTTAATATTTCGAATGGCACTTTGTATTTATTTGTTATTTGTTATTATTATTGTTGCTTAATAAAATACGAATTGCAGTGCGCCAAAAGGACAATGACAGCTACGCAGCGAAAACGAGAGAGCGTGAGTGAGCAGTAGAGCGAGAGCAAGCGAGATAGAGCGCCAGTCGTTTTCTGACAGCTGCAGCTGACTGAACGAAGAGAGAGAGAGAGCGAGCGAGAGCGGCGGCACAAAATGAGAATGAGCGCGATTTGCCGGCAAAAGCAAAAGCAAAATCGTCAAAGCACGCACAACAAGTGAGCAAAAATAAAACACACTGACTTTGCTTTGCTATATGATTATTTGATTAGATTTCTGTGCTAAAAATATCCAACAGATTTTGGCAACGCGTATCAAACATTTTTTTAAATGCACAAACATTTACATTCACACTCACAGGCATGTGCTGCAAACAAATTTGCATGACTGTCAAGCGGTCGGACAGTGTCTGCAGCCCCAATCAGCCAGCTAAAAGCGTCCCTGTGTTTTGTTATTGCTTTTCTGCGCTTGTTTTCATTGCCTTTATTTGCCCGTTATTTGCCCTGCTGCTTTTCACACTGTGCGGCTGCTTATTATGTATTTTTATGCAATTTCAAATTAAAAACAAAAGCCCTTAACTATTGCTGTCGAGTGCATTGACATGCGATAACAACAGCAACACATTCAAATTCGCTTTTAATTAGCTGAAAGCTGTAAATTTGTTTTTGCCGTAGCGAAACTGTTACGACAGCGATGTCAATTGCGAAGTTGCTTGCACTAAAAATGGGTGTTGGTGTAGGGTGTTGTGGAGTATGCTTACTATTGAAAGTCAGCTGTGCGCTGCTCTTGTTGCACGTTATAAGTTGATTACGATTACGAGATTTGAGATTTTGCTCACACAAACTAAACACTCGCGCGCGTACACACACACACACACACACTAACACATATAGAGTAATAGAAACTGAGAATTGACAAACCGAACGCACTTTGCACTTGACACTGTCTGTTGTTGTTGCACAGCTTGTTGATTCGTGTTGCTGTTATTTTTGTTGGTGCGTTTTGTGGCTGCAATTTTTTGTTTTGTTTTCGGTGTGGGCGCGTAATGAATTTTTATTTATGCAAAACTTACAACGACAAAATACCTTGCGCAGCGAGCGAGCGAAAAAGCGCAACACACACAAACCGACGGCAACGGCGACAACGAAACAAAATGTACGCGAAAAGGTGGTGGATGAGAAATAGCAAAAGCACACAGCAAACGGAGCAAGAGAGAGCGCAACACTGAATGAAGCGGTGAGCGCAAGCAAAAACAAAATTGTATTTGCGAGCCCACTCTTTTTTGAATATTTGCTCACTATCTGTGTTGGTGCACTCTCGTGTGCGCTCTCTCACTCTCTCTGTCACTCTTGCGGGTATGTCACAGCTGTGGGGCCGGCACCCGGCAAAAGCGGCAATTTTGCTTTTGCTTTGCCGCTCTGCACTTGCTGTTGTTGTTTTGCAAAAGCAATCGGCGCAAATAGAAATTTAAATAATTCAACAAATAGAAATAGAAACTAGCGGCGCTGCGCTGATTAAGTGCACATGTGTTTGTATGTACCAACGGATGTATGTATGTTTGTATGCATGTATGTACGTTTGAGTCTGAACACATATAACTGCATGGGTGCTCTTGCTCAAGAGTGCAGCTGGGCAGCTAGGCGTGACGTAGCAGCGAGCTTTTCTGAGTCGCCAAACACTTGGCGGCTGCATGCAGAATATTTAAATGGATCGAAGCATATTAAGCGATTATTTTAAGACAAGATAAAAATAATACGAGAAAATATGTGAAGTGAATATTTAAATAGACCGGTGCATATTAAATGATTAGTTTAAGGTAATGAATTGAAGCAATCTAAATGATTTTTTTTAAAAATAGTTTAATATTAATAATAGATAAATACTTATTTTAGGTTTAAATTCTTTTTCTTTTACAAGGGGAATAGGTAAAAAGTTCAAATGTTAAACTAACCTAAAAGCAAATACTTTTCAATAAAACCGTTTTCTCTGTCTTATTACAATTCTATGCACAACTTTTGGTATTTTCCAACACACTGACATATCACTGTCAATCATCTGCAACTGTAATTGGATTGGCTCTTCTCATTTGGCTTACATTGTTTGTACCGTTGGCTCATTCGAAGCCATCTGTTTGTCCATTACGTAAATACAGGCCCAATAAAAAGGACAAACCCCACACATCACTCGCACACACACACACACACACACACACACACGCACACACATTTGCAGGAAACTGTTGAGCCAGCAGCAGCTCGGTGACATTTTGAAATATTTAAATAAAATTAATATTCTCAACAAGTGCGCGGCATAAAAGTGCGACACCCACACACATGAGCATTATCCCGGTTTCGTATAGGGCGGGTTCCTAACTCCGAGCACCCCCGACTTTGGCACATAACAAAGGACTAAAGGACTAAACAAATGATGCATGACGACAACAAGCAGAAAAAAAGTGACACCCACTCGTACACACACACACGCACACGCACACACACACACACACACACACACACACACAAACACACGCACAGTGTGTAAACAATGCTCTTTGCATATGCCTACAACAATAAATTACAACAACAATGGCGGCAGCAACAGCAACAAAGTCAAGCGAAATTTGAAGAACGAGCAAACAAAATGGGAGAGTGGGAAAGAGAGGGAGAGAAAAGCATGCAAAGAATTTAAATTTATCCAAAATATGCAAATTTAATGACACTATCTTGATATGCAAATGCCAAACGGCAGCAAAATACAAGAAAAATGGCACACAACCAAAAAGTAAAGTGCGAGAAGAATAGAAAAATTGGAGCAAGAAATCAAAAATGCCAATATACACAAACACACACACACACACACATATACAAAGAGCCTCTCTCTCACGCACACAATGGAAACACTTTCGCTAAAACGCATGAAAAATAACATATTATGGAAATGCTGGCGGAGAGGGGGTCACAGAAGTGGGCCGAACTGTGCGCCTCTGCGGCCAAAATGGCGACGCGTTGGCATTTTCATTAAGTTTGGCACCATTTTTTTTTTGTTCGTTTGCCTTCCCTTTTCTCCTTTTTGCTTGAAGCACATTCTTCTGCGCTGCGGAAGAGTGAGAGAGACAGAGAGACAGCAGGCAGCTTGGTACGTGACCGTAAGCAATTTAGAGTGTTGTAGCAGGCAGCTAAGCAATGCCCCCTCTTCCTCGCACACAGCCAGCCAGAGAGACAGACGGACAGCAAGCGGCCGCTGCGTAATCGCATCAGAAAAGTGAAATGTCAGCTGTTTTGCCGCATCGCGTTTCCATCATCCTTCTTCCTGAAGATGCTGAGGCGACTGCTTGGAATGCCAGCTAGTTACAAAAATAGTTTCCTAAACAATGGAACGCACGGCCGGAATGCAGCGTCCAAGCGGACAGCGGGTCACATGATAGCGCGTGATCTAACTACAATTTATGGCTGCGACTCGACTCCACAAACTCCAGCGAGTGCTAGAGCGAGACAGCAAGAGAGTAGGAGTAAATAAAATAGTGCACACTCAGCGGAAAGTACGTGAGCGTGAGCAGGACAGCTGCTTACCTACAACTGCTTACCTGGCCAGCTTTCTTAATGTTCAAAATGGCGCATAAAAACAGTTGTTGAGCAAATGTTGCTGTATTTTTAGTATTCTTTTTTAAACAAAGCAATAATGAAAGATGGACAAATTTGAAGGTAAAATAAATAAATTTGTTCATATTACCTAATCTTAAAAATTAAGAAAATGAATACAATATATTTAAGAATAGAAATATTGATCTATAATTTAAATCTTATATATTTCTTCTAAATAACAAAATACATTTTCTGCTTTAACTAGTTGATCTTAGAAAATGAAGATGCCAGAGTCACAAAATTTTTTAATCAGGTTCTTAAATTCTCAAAAATAGTTTCTGATAACTCGTTTAACTAAGAAAACTCTAAAAACCAAATATGCAAAGTTTGGTAATCAGGCCTTTAAACAATTAAGTGTCTCAAAACATAACAGTAGTAGAAGAAATTACCTAATGCACTCATAGCTTATCAGCAATGGAATAAATAAACTCAGTTTGATCAAATAATATGTTATAATTATGCGTGCACATTTGTGAAATGCAGCTGAATGCTGATGCATTATTTCCCAAGCTAATTCCAATGCATTACTTGTATAAATGTTGAATGTTAGTGTAAAATTAATTTGTTCACATAGAAAATGACTTGGATACCACTTGAGGGGGTGATAGAGAGAGGGGGGGTGGAGCACATATTGATGTTGATGTTTCATATGCCAATGGCTTCCGCAACAGTTTCTTCGACGCGCATTCACGCGTAATTACCTCAACAGCAGCAAGTGCAAGAAGAAGAAGAAGAAGAAGAAGAAGATGAGGCAGCAACAACAAGGATAAACAGCAACAGGACTTAGAAACTGATGGCAGCGGGATGAAAGCCAAAATGGCGTCGTCGCCAAGACATCGTTAAATTAAATCTATTGTCGGCGCATTCAATGTGCATATAAATCATTTATGGCCTTTTCAGGCGATGCAGACACGCAGAAATTACCAGCGGGTGGAAAGGGGGGGGGGGGGGTTTGTGCTTGGGGGTGTATGAAGAGTGTGCGAAATGTAGACATTACAACAATTTATTATTTAATTATCTATGCCGCAAAATTTTCATTCACAACGCCGCAGAAATCCGAACAGCGATAACTCAACCCACAGACAACAACAACAACAGCGACAACAACAATAACAACAACAGCGACAACAACAACAACAAACACGAACCACAGAAAATACATTAAAGTACAAGAACAATAAGGAAGCTGAGCAAATGCGGGGGAAAAAGCATCCAAAGAGCATTTTCATAAAATTTGATTACAGTGAATGCGTAAAGTTTACGACCAAGTAAAGGGAATTAACTCGCAAGTGGCAAGCAGAAAATACTTTTAGGCCACATATGTAAGCCAGCTGCTGTGGTTTCTCATGCCGCAAAGACGCCGACATAATAATCCATTAGGAGTAAAAATTTTGGCCAACTGATCATAATTTGGTTTTATGAAAGCCTCCAGCTGATGATTATTGTACATACATATATGCATTTGGAATTGAGTAGGTTGTGGGCGTGGGCAGCGCCCTTTGCATTTCCAGTTGACTTGCCTTGACTCAAATCTTTTCAATATTAAATTAAAATAAAGAAAAAAAGAAGAAGCAAACAAAAAAACTGTTGCGTTTTTTTGCAGGGCTTTGATTGATGGCTGACGGGTTGCGGCAAACGCGGGGGAGGGGGATGGGGCAAGTGAAAACTCTGCACAAATGTTGCCACAACAAAATAAACAAGTTGTAGCTGTTGTTTTTCTTTTTTGGCCATAACGCTGTTGGACCAAGAATTTCTGCTGTTTTCCTGGACAAAGTTTTACCCCAAAATCAAAGCCCCTGAGTGAGTGATTGGCCTAGGAAGGAGCAACAACAACAACAAAACTGCTACAGACATGGCTATAATATCTTAACTTATAGCAAGTAAGGGCTACAATTTCAAGTAATTGAGTGGCTGCAGGCAGCAGTACTAGCAAACAAGATGGGCGGGGGTAAGGGGCCGAATTACTGAGGGCCAACAAGTTGACGGGCTTTGCATATTTTATTCAATTTGACTGCAGAGAGTTCATTAAATTTCAACATGAATTTGAATGTACATCGATCATTCAATAGAGCAGCGAACAATGTCTAAAGGATAATAAGGAGCAGCTAAAAACAAAAGGATTGCACATTTGAATCTGACAAACTTAGATAAAGGCAGAATTACTAATGGTCAAATTTATTGACCATTATTATTTTAAATTTTAATAAATTGCTTTCATTTGTTTTTTTATATATAATTTTTGTTTAATTAAAAAAAGTATAAGTTACATAATCTGGCATTTGCATTCAAACATTATTTATAATCATATTTAAGCTTTTACTCACCAACTTCCGACTAATTCCACTTGTTCCACAGTTGTCCGAACATTTTAATTAAGCGTCCTTATTCGTGACTAAATCAGAAGTAAAGGCGCTTAAATACCCTTTTCCTTGTGCAGGGTATTCATATTTTTGTACAACCTGTGTAACGTTCTGAGAAAAGTAAAAATAAATAAGTTTAAAATAATCAAACAATAAAAATTAAGAAAATAAAGTTTGAGTTAAGAGCAAATAACTGATTACAAAAGTTGGCGTTCATAAAATAAAAATTGATTTCTATTTTTTTTTTTCATTGCATGTTTTATTAAACCTTTATAATCCAGAATTTCAGATATTATAAAATTCTCCTCGGCAAGATTTTTTTAAGCAACAGAATATTCTTTATGTTTTGAAAGTGTATGCCTTAAATGCGAATATCACAGGGTATTTAAATTATGCCACAGCGTAGTTTTCTATCCTTATTTTTACTCTCGCATTGCATTTTGCTGCAGTTGAAACTGTTCCAATTTTGATTATGTTATGGCCAACTCCCCCGCAACCCTGCAATAATATGCAGCTTGTAAGTTAAAGGCCCAAAAGCAACGGCCAAGCTGTCGCATTTGACAATCTAATCAGCTTTGGTATTAATCCTTGGCCACAGCCGCCGCCGCAGCCACAAGCCGCAATCATTCGCTGAGGCAGCCAATACAATCGTTTGCCACCCACTAGCTGCCCGATTCTCTCTCTCTCTCTCTCTCTCTATCTCTCTCTATGTAGCTGGGCAATATTTGCGGTCGTATTTCTATTATCTTTTGAGTTTGAGAGAACGACTTCGAAATTGCCGCACCAGTGGCGTCCGTTGGAGACCCAAAATGTTGCTCCAGTGTCGACCGCAATACTGAGTGCCAGCGTGGCCGCAACAGGACCAGCGCTAACGAGCTTTAAACCGCGCCAACAGCTGTGCGAACAAAGGCCGCTATTGTCCTTTTGCCAGCCCGCACGGTCGAGCAGCCTGGCCAGACAGCCTCGCGCTGCGTTCGCTCAGATAAGCAATGGAAAATAAATCCCTTTTCTTTGTTTTTTTTTTTTTTTCTTTCTGTTGGTCCTTTGATAGAAACAACAAGTACTCAAGTGTCTGAAGTTGTCCTTTTTTTATGTTTTACTCCTTTTATTTTGGGTGCGTACAAGTAGATCCTGAAATTGAATAATACTTGCAGACTCTGATTTCAGCGGCGGCCGTCCATTGAGCTGTGACATAAAGTGTAGCATACTTTTATGGGCCGCGACCGAAACGTGGGGGGCGAGAGAGAGATTTCTATTAGCCTGTTTCCGAACTGTTTCAGCTTAATCGCATTATTAATAAGCATTCATTAGGCGAGCGATTCAGTCGCAGGACATAAATAAAATGCCATCTATTATACACAAACGATTGCATTCCCGCAACCCACGTCCCCCCGCTGATCGCTTGATTTATTAAATTTATCAAAACAGAAAAAAAAGAAAATAATAAAATAAAAATGATGAAGCAGCCGGGCAAAGGATACGGCAGCCACTTAGCTTCGGGGAATTGGGCCGGCCGTTGGGTGGAGCATATTTAAAGCCAACTGCGTTTATCACGCACCACAGGACATTGCCCATTCACCTTGGCGCCGATCCCTACCCCCGCTCTGCTCGCAAAGACGTTCGCTTGGCTGCACAGCAAATGTTCCATGCCAGAAAACGCTTCACATAATAATGCCGGGCCCCAAAAGACAAGAGGCTCAGCGCCAAACTCCAGGACCTGCTGCCGCTCCCACTCCGACTGGCCATCAATGTGGCCACCAATATCTGCGTTATAAATAATGACAGTTTAAAGCCAGTCCGGTATGAAACTAACCAAGTTCAAGTGGTTAGTTGGCCTCTGACATGGCTCGTTTTTCTGCTGCTGCTGTTTGGTTTTTTTTTTTTTTTTTTTGGAACAATTGTGGGTTTGGGTTTATTTAGGGAGCTGTCATTTACAAGGCGCTAGCCCACAGGACACAGCAGCTACTACTTAAGGGTGTTAAGCATTTTTGACAGCACATTCGTGTAATTCAAAGCCTCAGCAGCAACAACAACAACAACAACAACTGTATTAAGCCCTACGATGTTGTGTGTATTCCCAAACCATTTAGTTGTCGGCTTTGTCAGTGCTTAACGCAATTCTCGTGCTTGTGTCCAGTGACAGGACATCATGGTTGTCCCTATACTTACACAAATTAAAGATTACGCTGTGTGAAAATAGAGAAAGTTGTGTAAACTAATTGATCGCATGTAATTGAAGAGCAAACAGGTGAGAGCTTAGTTTGAAAATAACTTGTTATAAGAGATGCACAAAAAAAGCAAGGATTATAAAAAAACTGTTTGTAATTATTGAAAAATCACTTTGAAAAAATAAAGTTTGAATTAAAGTCGGTAACTATTTGAAAAAAACTGTGTTTCACAAATTAAATATTAAATTATGTAGCTATAATTTAAAAAGAAATTTGTCTTAGGTTACATATAGTAGGCACGAAATAGTAGGCAACTAAATTTTTAATTATTTATTTTATTCAATATTTATTATAATATTCAACAAATTTATTAATTTCAATATTAAGCTATATTTTCTTTAAAATTATATATGCAAGTTTTATAATTTATATTTACACCTGCAATTATTTCGCCATTAACTTTGAACTTAAAAGAACTGTGGCAATAATTTTTGTGGTTTTCTCGGGAATTTATCATCACGTTAGCAGAGCGCAAAATGTTTGCAATTAGCAGCAGCAGCAGCAGAAGAAAAGAGAAAAATTACAATTAATGATGAAATATTAAATAGTCAAGCAGCGGGCGGCAACAACAACATGGAAATAAATGATGCAACATGGCCAAGAAAAAGGCAACAACAACAGCAACAACGACGACAACAAGGACAGCAAAATATTGCTCGTAATTCAGCAAAACTGAAATTTCGTTCGATAACAATTGCAGCAACAACAACAATAGCAGCAGCGAGAATAAATTGCAACAACAACAAATAGCAAATAGTCATTCCATGTACTCTCAATGTTGTCGCCGACGTCGATGTTGACGTCAGCGTCGGCAGCGCCGTTGACGTCGTTTAGTTGAGTTTCATTTTACAGTTGTTGGCTGCATTTTCCGCCATTTGGTTGCTGCCGATAACAACTGCAACTGCAAACAGTATTTCGGCGGTTAAATATATATGCACTACAACTGTAGCAACAACATAAACAGAGACAGAGCGTGCCCGAATAGATGATTTTATTTTGGTTCGAAAATATTAAAAACTTGCCTTATATCAAAAGTTTTCTGCTCACTTTTTTTTTGTTAAGTTCAATTAATTTTAGGCAGAACTTCTGTACAGAAAGATATTTATTATTTGAAAACTTTAAAAAACAAACTTCGCTAGCTGAAAAAAATATGTTTGTATTAGTAGAGTTCAACTGTACTAGAGTTAGGTAAACGTGAGGAAAATTATCCCATTTTTTTAAAAAATCTTTCGCAATTTTTCACAAATTCGTACACAATCTTATCAAGCCATCTTCACGTATTTTTTGTAGGGTATAACAAGCGATACAATACGAGCTACAGAATTTTGTGCACGAGGCCAAACAAATTGAAACTTTTCCTACTTAAGAGAACGTTTCACATTCGTTACTCGCAGCACAGCGCGTTTCCCGGCACCTCCCCCCACCCCACCCCACCCACTCTGATACGGTGGCAGCCAAAAATTTATATATTAAATGAATTGCACAATTTTGTGCAACGTTGCGCGGCTGTGGCAGCTGATTTGAAGCGATGTCGTCGAAATCGAGCCAAAGAACCAGCAACAGCAGCGACAGCAGCAGCAACAACAGCAGCAACAGCAGCAGCAGCAACAACAGGACACAGATCCCGGGAGGAAATGGGGAGTGGGGGCGTGTTTCACTGGGTTTGGGTACGTGGGCGACATTTGAAACAGAAACCGGAAATTGGAACTGCAATTTATGCTCATCGCATCGTAGGCGCCATGTTGCACATTTTGAGCTGGCAGCGGATTTGCTGCTACTGCTGCTGCTGTTGCCGCTGCTGCATAATCTATTTCGGGGTCATTTGCAAAAGGTCAACACATGCCATTACTTTCAATGAGCGACCGCCCAGAAGCCTTTGTAATTAGCTGCTGCGACGACGACGTAGGCGTGGCCAGAGCCAAATGTTTTCGGATAACATTTTAAATAGGTCAACGCATGGAATTTTATTTATTGTGTACGCCAAGTGGCAATTTATGGGCCAATAGCTGGTCACAAGGATGGCCCGGGGGGTTAGGAGGGCGGCGGGCTCTTTTTCATGGACGGATATTAATGCGCATTGTGCGAGCCTTTTGGTATTCCGAGAGAAACATTCACTGATCTATTTATGGCCAACAGGGGGAAATTGAAAATTGCGCCAGGCGCGATTAAATTTTCCATATACTTCATGTACACAAATGGGCGCAAAGTTAATGGGCAGCAATTTCAGTTATTTGAATTTACACAAAAAAAGTATATTTGAATGTAAGTGATGGAAAAGCGCGTGCAGACAAAAGAAAATCATTTGAAAATTGCTAATATTGAAAAATGTATGCAATGGAAAATTTAATAAAAATAGCGCTGGTAAAGTCAGCATTATTGATTAGAATAAATCAAGAACTTTCAAATATATTTACTGGGAATTATTGTTTTATAGTTTGAGAAATAAATAGATTATTTTATTAATTGACACAAAATATTCAAAGACTTAAAAATTTCTCTGACACTTGAAAAAAGTGAAAAGAAATTATAAAAGTAGAAATGTTTCTAAATATTAGAAACATGGCATTTTTTTTGTTGTTGAGTGTAATCTCTAATCAATTCCCGATGAGTTCAGTAACCAAAAACTAATAAACAAGAAAACAATTTACATCCATCTGAAAGTCTAAACACGCCAACGTTTGCCATTTTCTACGCGTTTCTCAACTTGTTTGATGCGCTGCGCATGATTAATCTTCAAAATTATTATGCCAAAAGACACACAAACATACACACACACACACATACACAGCAAGCTTTAACTGGTGTGTGAATGTAAAGGATGCCAAGGCGAAAGTAGAAGCAGAAAAACGAAACTGTGTTTTTTGTGTGTTGACTGAAAAATGATTAAAAACTTAACTTTCAAAGAAGTTGCCAATGCAACAACAACAACAAATGTTGCATATATGTATTTGCCCAATGCCCCACCGCCCGCGTTCGTTTGACCCTGCAATGTGCTCATGCTAGCGGGTAATCCTTTAATGCTTGCAACGCGTATGTCACAGCAGCTGCAACTATTTCTCATTTCTCATCACTGTAGACGACGGCAATGGTGACAGGGAAGTCTCCCTTTCCCTTTCCCTTTCGTCTCTCCACAGTGGCACACCCTTGTCAGTTCCAGAAGGCTTTTGGGGGGCCACATCAACTTACTTATGCCTGCTAAAGTGACATTTTCCTCTCGTCGTTATTGTCCCTGTTGCTGTTGCTGTTGTTGTTGATGTCATTTTAGCTACTTACTTACTTTACTTAAAATATTTTTACCAACTTGAGTTTTATTTCTCGTTCATCCCTCCTTGTTTTTGGCTACCTCTCATCTTAGTCTGCGTCTCTTTCAAATCCGGGCAAAAATATTTTCACAAGTTTTACCTGAAACTTCTTTAGTTTATTTTTTTTGTTGTGTTCTTTTTTGTTGTTGATGCGTTTTGCCGGAGATTTAGACGCAGCGGCATAATAAATTTCGGGAAAACACCTGTATAAACACACCTGTACACCAACATTTGGGCGTGTTTGCATGTATGCTAGTTGCTGCTTAAGTTGATAGTGCCTTTGGGTGATATGCAAAACTTTTCCAAGTGTTTAGTGATTTTGAATTGCAATCGCTCTCTCCTTTTATGCCACCCAATCTCTCTCTCTTTTTCGCTCTCTTCTTCATAGCATTCTTTATCTGTAAGTTTCTTGAGTTGCTCTAAATATAAAATCTTTTATTCTAACATAACTTTATTTCCAGTTTCATCAAGCACTTATTTTCTGAACTCTCTCTCTCTCTCTCTCCCTCTCTCTCTCTTCCTCTTTGTGTCTTTAGTCTTATGTATATTTTTTATTTATAAACTTATATATATATTTTTTTAATATATACAACAGATATCTATTTTAATTTATCTGTCAATCTGTCAGAATTTCTTTTTCCATTTTTATGTATTTATATTCTTATTTGGTTTAATATATATACCTGTAGTTCTACTATATCCCTCGTTTCCTCTTACTTCTCTTTCACTCTCCCGCTTGTTCTCTTTTTTATTTGAATGAGTGTTCCACTTGCTTAGCGATTTTTCGCAACAATTTTCCGCAACATTAATTGCTTGTCATTGTCAACGCTATTCGCCTCTTCAAACGGCCAAGTTCGTCAGTCCACCTCAGCCCAACTTTTTGTTCCCCCACCCCCCACACACACACTTACACCCAGTCACATTTAATGTCGCCTCGAGACGCGTTCATAAACTTTTCCACGCGCAAATTGTAAAATTTTCATTGCATACTTTCGTGCGTCAGCCAAAGACGCGCCAACGCACAAAATCCCCTTTGTCTACATCTCAAAACCCCAACAATACCCAAAAAAAGTGCGTTAAGCTCAACTTTGTTGTTTTTGCTGTTGTTATAGTTGTTGTTGTTGCTGCCATTAACATTTTTGCCTTGGGCAAACTGCAAATTAACGTGTGAAATTGAAGTTTAGCCGAGATGTAGGAGTAACGGGGAGGGGGCGGGGGCAACGCCGTTTTCGGTGCATAATAATTTTAACCAAAAGTTTGGATTGCTTATGAGTGTTGAATACTTATTGCGAAAGCTTTAATTAAAGCTTAGTTGAGTGGAAGTTCAGAAAAGTTATTCTAAATAGAAATAGAAATAGAAGAGTGCGACAAATAGACAGAAAGATATAGCTAAAGCATCTAAATGCAAGAGTTTTGAAGGAACTGTAAATTTAATTTATTTTTAAACTTATTTAAGTGTTGAGGTCCGTTTTAAGTAGTTTGGGGAGAACGAATTATGGATAATACTCTATCGCTAACTAAATAAAGTGTGTAAAGTGAGGTGAATTGCAAATTTATTTTTTTAAACGATTGTGGGTGTCATACTAACTATAAAAAACAACATTAAAGTCGATTCTAAAGGGGTCAAATTTTTGGTCAAAAATCATGCCAAGATTTACAAAAATTTTTACATGTAAAGCTCTTGGAGCCATAGGTCCCATATTTCAAACTCCCATAACTTTGTTCAAACTAAACCGATTTTCATGTTTGCGGGCATTTTAGTCATGATTTTTCCTATAAATTTATTCTACATTTAAGGAATATACATTATAGAAAATAAATTTTTTTTGAATTTTTTGGTAAAAAATCATGTACCCCCCCCTTGTACATTTTTAAAAAAATTTTTTTTTCAAAATTTAGAATTGCGAATTTTTGTTTTCGAAAAAAAAATTTTTTCAAAATTTAGAATTGCGAATTTTTGTTTTTAATCGATTGTGGTGGTCACAATTAGTATAAAAAACAACATTTTAGTCGATTCTGAGGGGGTCAAAATTTTGGTCAA